>CAUYUJ010013113.1:848041-1064211 GCA_963575745.1 Prorocentrum cordatum | reverse complement strand
TGTGTGTGTGTGTGTGCGTGCGTGCGTGCGTGCGTGCGTGCGTGCGTGCGTGCGTGCGTGCGTGCGTCTGTGTCTGTGTGTCTGTGTGTTTGTGCGTCTGTGTTTGTGTGTGTCTGTGTGTGTCTGTGTGTGTCAGTGTATGTCTGTGTGTGTCTGTGTCCGTCTGTGTGCGTCTGTGTGCGTCTGTGTGCCTGTGTGTGCGTCTGTGTGCGTCTGTGTGCGTCTGTGTGCGCCTGTGTGCGTCTGTGTGCGTCTGTGTGCGTCTGTGTGCGTCTGTGTGTCTCTGTGTGTCTCTGTGTGTCTCTGTGTGTCTCTGTGTGTCTCTGTGTGTCGCTGTGTGTCTCTGTGTGTCTCTGTGTGTCTCTGTGTGTCTCTGTGTGTCTCTGTGTCTCTGTGTGTCTCTGTGTGTCTCCGCGTGCGTCTGTGTGCGTCTGCGTGCGTCTGTGTGTCTCTGTGCGTCTCTGTGTCTCTGTGTGTCTCTGTGTGTCTCTGTGTGTCTCTGTGTGTCTCTGTGTGTGTCTGTGTGTCTCTGTGTGTCTCCGTGCCCCCGCGAGTGCGTGAGTGCGTGGGTGCGTGGGTGCGTGGGTGCGTGGGTGCGCGAGTGCGCGAGTGCGCGAGTGCGCCTGTGCGCTTGTGCGCTTGTGCGCCTGTGCGCCTGTGCGCCTGTGCGCCTGTGCGCCTGTGCGCGTGTGCGCGTGTGCGCCTGTGCGCCTGTGCGCGTGCGCGCGTGTGCGCGTGTGCGCGTGTGCGCGTGTGCGCGTGTGCGCGTGTGCGCGCGTGCGCCTGTGCGCCTGTGCGCCTGTGCGCGCGTGCGCCTGTGCGCGTGTGCGCGTGTGCGCGTGTGCGCGTGTGCGCGTGTGCGCGTGTGCGCGGGTGCGCGAGTGCGCGGGTGCGCGGGTGCGCGCGTGCGCGGGTGCGCGGGCGCGCGGGTGCGCGGGTGCGCGGGTGCGCGGGCGCGCGGGTGCGCGGGTGCGCGGGTGCGCGGGTGCGCGGGTGCGCGGGCGCGCGGGTGCGCGCGTGTGCTTGCGCGTGCTTGCGCGTGCGCGCGTGTGCGCGCGTGTGCGCGCGTGTGCGCGCGTGTGAACGCGTGTGCGCGCGTGTGCGCGCGTGTGCGCGCGTGCGCGCGCGTGTGCTCGCGTGTGCGCGCGTGTGCTCGCGGTCGCAGCCATTTAGGCCTTCGGTGGGGCTCCCTATGTTGCCACGAAACGTGAGGGGTGTGCCGAAATTGACGCGGCGGGCGCATGCGGGCGCAGCCACTTGGCCTTTGGTGGAGCTCCCTATAGGGCCACGAAACGTGTGAGAGGTGTGCCGCAATGGGCGCGGTGGGCGCACGCGAGCGCAGCCATTTTGGCCTTCGGTGGAGCTCTCTATGGGGCCACGATTCGTGTGAGGGGTGTGCCGAAATGGGTGCGGTGTGCGCATGCGAGCGCAGGCATTTGGGCCTTCGGTGGGGCTCCCTATGGGGCCACGATTCGTGTGAGGGGTGTGCCGGCGTGGGCGCGGTGGGCGCTTGCGGGCGCAGCCGTCTGGGCCTTCGGTGGAGCTCCCTATGGGGCCACCAAGCGCGTGAGGGGTGTGCCGAAATGAGTGCGGTGGGCGCATGCGAGCGCATGCATTTGGGCCTTCGGTGGGGCTCCCGATGGGGCCACGCAACGCGTGAGGGGTGTGCCGGCATGGGTGCGGTGGGCGCATGCGAGCGCAGCCATTTAGGCCTTCGGTGGGGTTCCATATGGGGCCACGAATCGTGTGAGGGGTGTGCCGAAATGGATGCTGTGGGCGCATGCGAGCGCACAGACATGGGCGCGGTGGGCGCATGCGAGCGCTGCCATTTGTGCCTTCGGTGGGGCTCCATATAGGGCCACGAAGCGTGTGAGGGGTGTGCCGAAATGGGCGCGGTGGGCGCATGCGAGCGCAGGCAGTTGGGCCTTCGGTGGGGCCCACTATGGGGCCACGAAGCGTGTGAGGGGTGTGCCGAAATCGGTGAGGTGGGCGCATGCGAGCGCAGGCATTTAGGCCTTCGGTGGGGCCCCCTTATGGGGCCACGAAGCGTGTGAAGGGTGTGCCGAAATGGGCGCGGTGGGCGCATGCGGGCGCAGCCATTTGGGCCTTCGATGGGGCTCCCTATGGGGCCGCGAAGCGTGTGAGGGGTGTGCCGAAATGGGCGTGGTGGGCGCGTGCGGGCGCAGCCATTTGGGCCTTCGGCGGGCCCCCTATGGGGCCGCGAAGCGTGTGGGGGGTTTGCCGAAATGGGTGCGGTGTGCGCATGCGGGCGCAGCCATTTTGGGCTTTCGGTGGGGCTCCCTATGGGGCCACCAAACGCGTGAGGGGTGTGCCGAGATGGGTGTGGGCGAAATCAAGACATCGGAATGATGATGACGATGGTGGCGGTGGAAGGGAGGAGGAGGAGGAAGGATGAGGGAGGATGGGGAGGAGGAGGAGAGGAGAGGAGTGACGCGCGGGGCGACGTCTTCAAAACGAGGACCCAGCACAACAGGAGGGCTGGGAAAAACGGAGTTGGAGGAGGAGGAGAACGAGGAGCAGGAGGAGGAGGATGAGGAGTAGGAGGAGGAGGCGGAGGATGAGGCACCATGGGATAGAATGTAAACAGGTCGTCGAGCCAGCTGTCCGCACCCACGCCCATCCACCTGGCGAGTTTACTACTGCCGTAATGTTACTTCAGGCTTTGGTCTATTTCGCATCCGATGAAAACTGGACTGGCGTTCGCGGTGTCTTGAAACCTGCGGCGGGTCAAGGTTGTCCCAGTTCTGGCCAGGATACCAGGGCGTTCTGACGTGAACGTTTGGCATCATAGCGTTTGTAGGCTGCGCCGTCCCTGCGCGCATGCTTTTATTACCTTGCACATATTACGGTCGGGGGAGGTAACGGGGGGTTCGTGCTCATATGTGTTGCGTGCTCCTCAGGTTGAGAAGGCGAAGCAGGTTGCCCCGGGACGGATCATTTCGGCGGGGAAGTCTGCTCGCGAGGAGGCTTACGCCATCTTGACTGCCAACGCCATCCCGCTCCCTGTGGAGAGTCAGTGTGCGCTGCTATCGGAGACCGTTGCGGCTTTGAAGCAGAGCTGCTGGGGTCGTGGTGACCTCTTCCCGCTGGTTGCGAAGATGTCCTTCGGAATGGAAAAGCCAGCGCCGTTTGATCCTCTGAACCCGACCTTGAGTTCCATTTCGGATATGGACCCGCAGACCAGGAATAACAGTTTCCAAACAGTTCTTTTGGAGGAGACTATTTGCGAAGCCCTTCTCAAGGGGAAGGCGGAGCTGGGTGCCGCGATGGCCTTCGGGAGAGCGTGCACGTCTTTCTTGGAGGATAAGTCGGCCGAACAGGAGGATGACCTTGACCTGGCAGACGGTCGAAGTTCACAAAGTTCGTGGCTGCCAGTCTGGACATCGTCCGCGCCTTGATGGCCCGGCCCACGCTTACCGCCCAGTCCGTTGTGGAGCACGCAGAGGAGGTCCAAGGATTGAAGGTGGCGGCCGAGAAGTCTTCGAACACTTTGCGTGGTGCTGTCGGGCAGGTGCTTATGGCGAACGACTTCTGGGCCGTGCTTGTGAACGCTTTCTTGGACGCCAAGGTTACATGCAAAGCGAACTACCAGCAGATCTCGCACGGCGTCGAACGCGTTGAGTCGATTACGCAAGCCTCACTATCTGCTGACTTCGCCGCCGACTTGGTCAAGCTGGAAGCTGAGTCGAGGCAGGTCGCGTAGTGCCGCGAGATACTGCCCGACGGGTCCTTCGCCGAGCTCGAAAAGGTGGTCTCCGAGAAGGTGGCGGTCGCGCATGAGCACTTCAAGGCCAGCGCCGCGAAGGACAGCGTCTACCCAAGCAAGTTTGGCAATACAATGCAGAAGGCACTGACGGAAGCCTCGATCGCGTACAAATTGGATACAAACATCGCCTCTATGATTGACCAAGTGGCCCAGCAGGTGGCCGAGTCGACACACGAGTCATCCATCAAGAGCTTCACGGACGTTTGCTCCAAGATCTATTCCCATGATGGCAAGGTCGACTGCGATGAGATGCTTACATTGCACAGTGATTTCAAGATTTGCTTCGGGAACGCGTCGTCTCAGAGCAAAAGGAAGGGTTGGGGCGATGCTGACCCAGTACAGGATGCGTGCAAAACCATCCTCAACAAGTGCATCGCTGACGACGTCTCCCCAGAGAAAGCTGAGAAGGCCTTGGAGGCCGCGAGGATTACATCAGACGTTCTTCAAGCGATCGCCTCTGTGCCTGGGAACTCACAGAACCCGAACACGACGCAGAACTTCGAGGTCGACCAGGTCGCGCTGATGTTGAGGGTCCGCAGGACCATCACCGAGCATGCTTCCACGGACAAGAAGACGTTGCTGACTACAGAGACGGACACTGGCACCATTCTACCACAATTGCGCTCCGAGGTGCACGATGTCGCGGTGTTCGCGGACGGCGCCAATGCCATTTCAGAGAAGGACCTCACTGCCGATAGCTACTGGGCGAAGGATGTGTGGCTCGCATGCGAGAAGGTCTCGACGGATGCGTCTACGTTCATGTCTGACATGGCTGCCTCCGCTGACCAGGCCTTCCGCGACGCGTGCGAGCAGTCCATGGTGAAGATGGAGACCGCAATCAAGCAGGTAACGCCCGATCAAGGTAAGGGACCAGCTGGTGGCGAAGAAGTGCCAGTGGCAGAAGATCGCAGGACAAGCAGCGGATATTTTCCAGCACTACAAGAAGGACGGCGGCGAGGATGAGATCAAGGCCATGACCACCGCAGTGGGTCACCATCAGCAGGCGTGCAAAGCCTACAACACGACTGTGAACATAGACAAGGTCAACGGCTGGAAGAAGGCCGTCAACTCCGCGGTGATGCTCATCGTGTGCGCCTCCATGACTATCGCCCTCGCGAAGGAGGGGAGCCCGAATGTCGCGATCCGCGACGATGTGAAGTCTGCGACGGGGCTGCTGAAGCTCGCCTACGGCCTCCAGGCGAAGGACTTGCCGACGAAGCTGCTGGTCCGCTCGCAGGAGGCCCTAAGGCTCCGGTGAGGGGCCGCGCGGGGCGGTGCGGGGGCCATCGTGGCACGAGGAGGTGTGGGCGCCACCGCGGCGCGATCGATCCTCCTTGCCGCCTCCTCTTTGGGGGGTGAGTGGGGGGGGGGGGGGAGGAGCTAAGCTGCCGAGTTGCATCTCGTCAAGGTGCTCAGTTGCTAAGTTGCACGGTTGCTCGCACATGAGTCGTTAAGTTGCTGCATTGCAGTGAATGTTTTGTTGCGAGATTGCAAGGTTGCAAGCCATGCTAAGTTGCCGATGTGCGGAGTTGCTAAGTTGCAATGTTGCTCGCACATACATACATTGTTGCCGCGATGCTAAGTTGCAAGTTGCCAAGCTGCTAAGTCGTTCAGCGGCTAAGTTGCTAAGTTGCGAAGGTGCCTAGATTTTGGTATGGTCGTGCCAGGCTGCATGTCGCTAGGCTGCTGATTTTTCGACGCGGGTGCTAAGTTGCGAAGTTGCTAAGTTACAAGGTAGGTCGCACGCACATTCCTACATACGCGCATACTTACATACATACATACATGCATCTGGTATGTTGAGAACAGAACTTTCTTTGATGCCACTTGGGTGCGTCATGGCCTTGCTTTGCGGTACCGTGGAACGCGTTGGAAGGCATCTTGAGCGACCTTGGGGATTATTGGATCATCTTGGGCGTCATCTAAGGCTCTCTAAGGCCATCTGGGGGCCACATTGGGCAATCCTGGATGTCCTGACGACGGGCCGCGTGGCGCCCGCTCCCAATCTAGGGGGTGGGGGCCCACGGGGCCCCAGAAGGCTTCCCGCTACCCCCCCCTCCGCCCTCTTTCTCGTCCACCTCCCCGTCCCCAGCGCGCGTCTACTTTCTCATCAATGTTTTATGTTGCACTTCCCTGTCCCGCCTCTGCCGCCCCTAACCCAGCCCTCCCCCACATGTTATAAGTATGTGGCGGAAGGCCGAGCAACATTTAGCTTGCGCGTTCGTGAATGGTTCAAGCGCCCTATCGCACTACCATATCGGTAGGGCCCCGAGCCCGAAGACGGCCCAAGAGGGCCCTGCGGTGGCCCAAGAAGAGTGCCCCGAGTCGGCCCAGGAGGGCTGACATTGTCAAGTAACGCCCGTGCACATTGAAAAGCGCCCCAGGAGCGCCGTGAACGGGACTTTTCAATATGTCATTTACCAAAGAAGGATGCCAAATTTTTGGTTTCGTTCTCCAATGATTTTTGGGGGTAGCTGATTTCCTTTGGTTGGATGTGTCATTTCGCGCAGATTTGTTTTTTCCATTTTTTCCCGACCTCACCTCAAATCCGTGGGGGATTCCACAGTTTTTTCTCGAGAACACTTTAAATTTGTAGGGGAATGCCCAATCTTTCCTCGACAATCCCTTTGATTTTTTGGGTAATCCCCCAGGCGATCGTGATAGAGTCCGCCCGAGGGATAGCCCTAAGAGGATCAGAGAACCACAAGCCTTGGCGGCCCCGCTGCCCTTGCCTCCACAAGTCGAAGGGCCACCGACGCCCCGCGGAGAGGCAGGGGCTCCGGCTGGCGCCGCCGTTGGCGATGGGCTGGGCGCGGGCCGACCTCCAGGCAGGTGGGTGACCGCCGAGGAGCGGCATGGCATTGCGCGGCTGACCCCCTAGGAGGCCCCGTCCGCCGCCTGCGTTGTCGGCGACCGCGCTTGGGTCCAGCACGCGGGGAGGCCGCTGGCGCTGATGCAGGTCGCGGACGAGGCGGCCCGAGGGCTTGCGGGTACGGAGCCGGGCGCCACGTCAGCGCGGTGGCCCCCCCGCGAGGAGGATGACGACGACCTCCGCACGCTGTCCGCGGTGTGGGATCGGATGAACGAGCGACACCGCACCTGGGAGAGTGGAGAACCTCATCGAGAAGAGCTTCACCGACTGGCCGCTGATGGGGCCGCGGACGGCCGTGTGGCTGTGCCGCCACATCCGCCTCAACGGCGGGAGCCCAACGGCCTTCTCCACACGAGTGGTGCGCGACATGAAGATGGCCGAGAATGATCGAAGTGCCCACGAGGTCGAGGTGCTGCTCAATGTGATGGAGCCGGCGGGCGCCGTCGACCAGCTGAACATCGGCAACCTGGCGTGCTTGGAGCTCGTGGACAGGAGGTCCAGCTGATCATGGACGCGAACTCGGGCGGTGGCGCCGCCGTCTGGGAAGGCTCCGAGCACTTCATGGGCCTCGGACACAGGGCGCGAGGTATCGCCCCGGCTCTTCAGAGCCACGTGGCCGCCAGGCTCAAAGACGAAGCAGAGGTCGACAAGCAGCGCGACAAGGCGCGCGAGGCCCGCAAGCTGCGCGGAGGAAAGCCTGGCGGCGACAAGGGGCAGCTACAGGAGGAGTGGGGGGTCGCCCGGCCCTCACTCCAGTCGAGGGCGAGGGGCCAGACGCGCCCCATCTGGGCGCATAGCGACGCCGTCTTCTTAGCGTTTTCCGTCTTCAGTCGCGGGCCTGAGATGAGCATGACTGGGCTAAGCGGGGGTGCGATAGTCTGGGCTCTTGGCTCCCAGGCGAAGTCTTCCTTCTTCAACCTCCAGGTGTCGAAGCCCCGCCTCGTTTTGGTCTCTCCCGAAGCTGTGTTCAGCGCGTGCAGGCGCGCAGGCGACAGCAGAGGGTAGTGAGAGAGGCGTGCGAAGCTTTGAACTGGACGGCGGGCGCAGTGCCGCCCGCGGACGGAGGACCCACTCGCGAGATGCAGGAGGTCGCGTGCAAGGACGCATGCTTCCTTGCCTCGCACTACGCTGACGCCGCTTTTGCCGTGCCTTCTGAATCAGCTCGCTCGCTTCTCCTGCACAAAGCGGGCTGCGGCCCGTCTGACAGCCTGGTGCGCCCGTTCGTGAAGGGCCTCGCGTCGTTGCCAGCCGACGCAGCCGACTGCCCTTTGGCGGCTGAGGCGCTGGGCGAGCGAGAGCGCTCGATGCTCGAACGGCTGCCGATTGATTTTCTCCGTGATGAGGAAGTGATGAGGTCTGAGCCTCCAGTGAAGCCCTATATGGACCCCCGGCTCCGAGGGGGTAGTCGGGCGTATGTAGATTTTGTGAGAGAGCTGCAAAGTAGGGGCAGAGTCACCTGGCGACGGCAGCGCCGGGCAGAGTGCGCCATGTTTTTTGTTGCTAAGAAAGACGGTCGGCTCCGTCTGATAGTTGATGCGCGCGCAGCAAATCGAGAATTCAGGGCCCCCCCCGGGAGTGGCATTGGCCACAGTCGAGAACTTCGCCAGCGTCGAGGTGGGGCCCAAAGATACCGTGTACATATCTAAAGGGGACGTCTCTAAATGTTTTTATAGGCTCGGCATCGACGGCCCTCTGTGCGAAATTGTTGGTCCCCCTCCTATTGAAGCTGGGGCTCTGGGGATTGGACTTGTGGAAGGGGCCTCAGAGGCCCAAGACCGGATTGTGCATCCGTGCCTCAGGGCATTGCCGATGGGATTTACGTGGAGCTTATTATTCGCGCAGAGGGCCGTGCAGAACACCGCGTATAATGTGCCGCGCCTATGCCCCGATAATGCCCTCGATAACCGCTCGTGCAACACCGTTTTCGACACCAAGGGGATGAGCTTGGCTCATTACGTATATGTTGACAACGTCGGGGTCCTGGGCTTGGGGGCAAACGAGGTTCAGCAGGTCCGGGAGGCCGCGACCAGGGCTCTGGACGAAGTCGGATTGATCACGCACGAGCTCACCACATCTACTCATGTCGGCGAAGCTCTCGGAGTGGTTATCGACGGGGAAAACGGGGTAAAACAAGTGAGAGACGGTATAGTCGTCTACGCGGAGCTCTCCAGTGGGCTCTGAGAAGGAGGAGGTTGCGCGGCGCACAGTTGGAAATGCTTGTGGGTCACCTCACCTTTGCCTTCCTGATGCGTCGCCCGCTACTGTCAGTCTTTGGGGCCACCTATCGCTTCATCCGCCATAACTATCAGTATGAACGGACTCTGTGGCCGAGTGCGCATGCTGAGCTGGGGGCCGCCTACCGTATGTTGCCTCTGTGTGTAGCCGAGCTTCGCCTGCCCTGGAGCCCCCAAGTTTTCGCTTACGATGCGCGCACCAGTGGCATGGGGGTGGTGCAGACGGAGTGGAAGGAGGCACAGGTGCAGCATGTGGGGAGGCTGGCGGAGCGTTTCAGATTCAGATACGCGGGCCTTGGGGGACATCGCGATCGGGCCCTGGGGCTGGCTGTCTTGGACCCCTTCTCAGACCCTGTGACGGCGATCGGGGCCTCCACTTCGGGCTACGAGCTCTGGGGGGAGGACCCAGTTTTCGAGGACGTGCCGAAAGCGTGGAATCAGAAGTCTGTTTGGGAACATATCTATAGTGGGCGTTTTCGGAGACTAGAGCCGACTCATGTGAAAGAATGCCGTGCTTCCCTGTGGTGCCTGAGGCGTTTCTGCAAGGCTCGGTCAGGACGTGCGATTCGGGTTCTTCTCCTGGGCGATAACCTCAGTACCATTTTGGCTCAATCAAAAGGTCGGGCAACCAGCTGGCAACTGCTCGCGCTGTGTCGAAGGCGATGCGCTCTCCAGCTGGGCCGCCGATTTGTCGCGGTTGATCGCTGGATCCCTTCGGAGCTCAACCCCGCGGATGCAGCCAGCCGAGTCTTCGAGAAGCGAAAGTTGCCGAGAGACAGGGCGTCTGACAATGGTCTCCCTCGCCCTGGTGAAGCCGCTGGAGGACGCGCTGCGGGCGGGCCGGGTGCCTGTGGCACGGCCAAGCGTGGAGCCTCTGGCCCGCCGCCTGGCCTCGACGCCCCTGCCTGGCCCGCCGCCAGAGGAGCGCGTGCTTCTGGCAAAGACGGCGGGCCAGCCAGAGAGCTCTGGACAGACGGCGGAGGCGCGGAAGGCACGCGCAGCCGAGCTGGGCCGCTGGCAGACGTGCTTCGCCGCGGGCCTCGAGTCCGACGAGAGCTTCCAGGTGAGAGGTGCCGTGACCGAGGGCACTTACCGGCGATGCGCGGAGCGCGTGAGAGACTTCCAGAACCACGTCGGGATCCAGAAGTGGAACGAGCTGAGCGACAGGGACCTCGACGCCCCGGTGGTCGCCCGCCTGGAGGAGATGTTCTTGGAGGGGCCCGCCAGCCACCACGTGGGCTACCTGCTGGCGGCCCCGGAGGCCTTCGCACCCGCGCTGGGGCGACGCGGCGAGCGGCAGTTGCCGCGAGCACGGCGCGCCCTCTTGGGATGGCAGAGGCTCTGCCCAGGCCACTCTCGGCCTCCCCACTCGTGGGCGGTGATATGCGGGCTGGCGGTGTGGCTGCTGCAACGGGCCCCCCCTCTAATGGGGCTCTGGCGCATCGTGAACGCCAGCCTGTACCTGCGGCCGGGAGAGAGCCTGGCGCTGAGAGGGATGGACTTCTTCCCTCCAACAGGGTGGAGCTCCCCGACCTGGTCAGTTCTGATCCGAGCAAGGGAGCTCAACATCCACACCAAGACCAGAGACTTCGACGACTCCGTGCGGTGGGACGTGCCCGAGTTACAATGGGTGGCCCGCTACTTCGAAGAGTGGCGGGCGGCAAAGGAGACGAAGGTGTGGACCTTCGACTGCAGCGACCTGGCCCGAGAGATCCGCCGCGCCGCCGAGGCCCTCGACATCGACGACCTGGTGCCCTACTCCATGCGGCGCACAGGGTGGTCGTGGGACGTCGCAGTGGGTCGGAGGTCGCTGAGCGAGGTGCAGAAGAGGGGCCGTTGGAGGTCCCACCGCAGTGTCGCCAGATACAGGGCTTTCTCAAGCTACGGCCAGACGTGCGACGGAAAATGAAATGGTGCGAAGCAAATTTGGAGCTGGTGTTCAGCAGGGCCGTGAGAGGCCCTTGGTGGTGCTTGATATGTTTGCTGGCGTGGCTCGCGTGTCCAAGGCTGTCTCGCAGCTCGGGCACATCGCAGAGATTGTTGATTTCAACAACGGGCCAGCTTTTGATATTTCAGACAAGCACGTCCTGAATCACCTGCTCCACACAATTCGACGCAGCTCTTTTGATGGCGGGATGGTGGCCCCACCATGCACAACCTTCAGTATCGCCCGTCACCCAGCCTTGCGCCTGGCCGCCTGTCCTTGGGGGATCCCCGAGGCTGCAGGGCACCCACAACTGGTGCAGGCGAATTTGGTGACGAGGGCCGCGCTGCGGGCAATGCGAAGCTGCTGGTCTCGCAAGATCCCTTTTGCTGTCGAGAACCCGCAGACCAGTTTGTTTTGGAAGCTGCCAGAGATTGCCCACCTCACATCCAATAAGAATAGCTACCCGATGATTACCGACCTGTGCCAGCGGGGGGCCCCATGGAAGACGCCGACCACCGTCTGGCAGGATTTTTTCGACAAGTCCTTGACCGAAGTTGGTGCCCGACGCTGTCATCCTCGAGGTTGTGTTTGCAGCCAGTCCGGAAAGCCCCATGTCAGGCTGTCTGGGAAGGCCCCTGGCGGGCCCTGGCGTGCGTTGATCGCACGCGCCTATCCCAAAAGGTTCGCGGACTTCTTTGCCTCGGTGTTTGACAGCCAACTTCGATATGATCGCTTACGCAGGTCGCATATTGTGGATTTGGGTGGAGCTGGCCAGCTTTAAGATGGGTTTCTCCGTCTTCTACCTGGGCCCATCGGCCCTCAGTACAACGCCGTCGAACAGCAGGACCCCCTGCCCCAGCCAGAAAAAGAGATCATGTTTGTGCGCGCGCGGTAATGGTTGGTTTTCTGGCGCATCTGGCGAGAACAACACTTTCACGATTGTATGATCGTAAACGTGCATGCTCAAGCTCGTCCTGCACCCACCGCCCATCCCCCAACAACCCCCGGCTTCTCTCTCCTCTCGCGCTTCGCTTGCTCAGAAACTTTTGTCTCTTCCAACTCACCCATCTACTTTGGGTGGAGCTGGCCAGCTTTAAGACGGGTTTCTCCGTCTTCTGCCTGGGCCCATCGGCCCTCAGTGCAACGCCGTCGAACAGAAGGATTCCCTGCCCCAGCCAAAAAAAGAGATCATGAATATCTTCACATTTTCCAAGTGCCTCGAGGCCCGAATCTTTCGTCTCTTCACGTGCCTCAGGAGCCTGAGAGTTCACATCACTCGTATTTTCACGTGTCCCAGGAGAGCGCGGGGCAGGACATGCGTTAGGGGCGTCTGGAATTGTGCCCTTCGCGGCATTCGTATTTTCACGTGTCCCAGTAGAGTGTGGAGCAGGGACTGAGGGGCGTGCTGAAATAGCAGTATCGCAGCCATGGGGGCGTTATTCAAACATTTTTACGCGTCCAAGAATAATAGCAGACAGGAAATGCGTACGAAATGCGCCGAAACGAGGCGTTCGCAGATCTGACGGCGCATCTCAGTCGTATTCTTACGCGTTCCGGGAGCTGTCGCGCGCATGGGCTTGGCGCAAGGTGCACGTTTCACTTGTATGTTTTAGTGCGTGTCCCTAGGAGAATTGATGAAATCAGTTTACGCGAGACCGCTCTTAGCATGCTTGTACGCATGCGCATCAGCATCCTCCACGCCGAATTGAGCCCGCAGGGCGGGAGTCCGGGCGGGTCCCTAGGGGGAAGCTTGCACGCAGATTTGGCAATATGGGGGGATATTGCTTCGACGAGAGTCGGCACCAACTGTTGCAATGTTTCTTGTGGGCGTATCTGCGCCCCTCGGGGGCTCACGCCGTCTTGGAGGCCAGTTCAGGGCTTTGGGGGGTTCATGGGGTCCGACGTGCATGAGGGACGTGCCGAAGTGAGTCTTCAAGGGGCCGTCTCGGGGGCCAGCTGAGCGCCCAACATCCACGAAGTGTGTGAGCGGTGGGGCGATTTCGGAGCCCCATCACAATATCATTCATACGTTCATGTTTCCCAATCGAGTGTGGGGCAAAAATCGCGTGAGTGGTGTCTGGAATCGAGCCCTTCGTGGCCCTCGGAGCGCACATTATTAGTATTTCCATAGGAGCAGGGGGCGCATGAGATGCATGAGGGGTGTGCCGACATGGCAGTGTCTTAGCCGTGAAGGCGTTGCTCGCTCGCATTTTCATGCGTCCCGGAATGATGTCAGAGAGGAAATTCATGAGGGTGCGCCGAAACGATGCTTTCGCAGCCCTGGGGGCGCATCTCACTCGCGTTTTTACGCGCCCCAGGAGCTGTCACGCGCGTGGACCCCGCGCTGGGTGCGCGCCTCATTAGCACTTCTACGTGCACACGAGAGAATGAATAAGATCGCGCTGGTGGTGGCGGCCGAATGATCCGCGAAGCTCTGTTAGCAGGCCTACGCATGTATCCTCCATCTCATCAACTACCCTCGACGCCTAACTCGGGGAGGGCCCGCCGGGGACCCGCCGATTGAATCGCTTCGCCCACTGCGCCGTCCCAAATTGCACCGCCGGTGCGATGCGTCGCCTCGCCGTTTGCTCCGACGCGCGGCCATGCGCTTTGGGCGCCTCGGCCTCCAGGGCAATTTCCGCCTCGGACGCAAGGCTTGCCATGGGTGCGCCGCGGCGTGGGCTTCGTTTTCTTGGGCGCGTCGAGAACAAACGACGCGGCGGCGCGCGTTGGCGTGCCCGCGCGAATGCTATTCTTACTGCTTGTTGTACGTCTACCACTCCTACTACTTCTGCGACTACGGCTACTACGACTATTACTACTACTTCTATTACTACGACTACTACTACTACTACTACTACTACTACTACTCCTTATACTACTACTACTACCACCACTACTTCTACTACTAGTACTACTACTACTACTACTTCTACTACTACTATCACTACCACGACGACTACGACGACGACGACGACTATTACTACTACTACTTTTAATACTACCACTACTACTACTACTACTATTACTACTACTACTACTACTACTACTACTACTACGACTTCTTTTCTACTACTATTACTACTACTACTACTACTACTATTGCTACTACTACTATTACCACTGCTACTACTACTACTACTACTACTACTACTACTACTACTACGACTACGACTACTACGACTACTACGACTACTATTACTACTACTACTACTTTTTTTCCACTACTACGACTACTACTACCGCTACTACTACTACTACTACTACTACTGCTACTACTACTACTACTACTACTACTACTACTACTACTACTACTACTACTGCTACTACTACTACTACGACTACTACGACTACTACGACTACTACTACTACTACTACTACTACTTTTACTACTACTACTACTACTACTATAACTACTACCACGACGACGACGACGACGACTACTACTACTACTACTACTACGACTATTACGACTACTACTACTTCTAATACGACTACGACTACTATTTCTACGACTACGACTACTACTACTACTACTACTACTACGACTACTACTACTTCTGATACTACTACTATTAATATTACTGCTACTACTACTACTACTACTACTACTACTACTACGATTTCTTTACTACTACTACTACTACTACTACTGCTACTACTACTACTACTACTACTACTACTACTACGACTACGACGACTACTACGACTACTACGACTACTATTACTACTGCTACTACTACTACTATAACTGCTACCACGACTGCTACTACTACTACTACTACTACTACTACTACGACTACTACTACTATTAATATTACTACTGCTACTACTACTACTACTAGTACTACTACTACTACTACTACTACAACTATAATATAGCAAGTCGGTATCATACTGCTAATACGCCATCGAGATTATGTTGTTTCACTCTGACTACTCATACTCTTTCTTTCAAGAGCTACGTAGTACGTGCTTGCATGCACAAATTTACCCCTACTACCAGACCAGAACGGCAAGTATTACGATTGCCACTCTTAGCATGACAGGCACGAGTGCAATTAATAGTCCGACTACGGCATTTTTTTTTATTTTTGCGATGACGACGCCTACTACTACCTCTTATCATTCGTACGTGTGTGCCTGTTATTGCCACTGCTTCTGCTACTCCTAGTATATCCAGTGCTTCGAGTGCCACTTCATCTACATAGCAGTACGAATGCGCCTACTGCTACTAGTATTGCTCCTACTGTTATTACTGCTTTACTTATATTTTTATTTATTTTCCACTTGGTACTGTTCGTCGCCGCTTATCGTCGTCGTCACCGCTGGTCATCGTCGTCGTCGTCGCTGGTCATCGTCGTCGCTGCCGCTGGTCGTCGTCGTCGACGTCCTGGGCGGTCGTCGTCGGCGACGTTGTCGTGGTCGTCGTCGCTGGTGGGCGTCTTCGTCCTCGTCGACGTGGCCTTTGCCCGTGTTCCTACTGCGGCTAGTATTGCTACCACCATTACTATTGCTAGTACCATGCCCGCGCCCGCCACGTTTCAGTTACCCCCACCCCCACGGCGGCCGGGCCACCTCCCTTCCCCCCCGTTGCGGACGTTACTCAGAGGAGCATGAGGTATTGATATTGATAGTTTTCAAGATTTCCTAGGTTTTCCTGTTTTTCCGCGCGGGCTCCAGGGATGAATGGTCGAGCGCATTCCGTCGCGCAGGTTTTTTTGCGCGATGTGCGCGCTGCAGTTTTCGCGCATCGGAGCGCCCTCGGAGATTCCAAGCTGCATTCTGGTTTGCTCTTGGGGAGTCCGCGAGTCGCAGCTGCCGTGGCGCGATGTTCGAGGCAGCCCCTTCGAGTGCTCTTCGCGGGCGCAGGGCGCGGCGCGCGCTGCGCCCAATTGCGCGCGGCGCGGTGCGTGAGTCAGCCGACCGCGTCCGTCGGACCGCCCGGAAATTGTTTAATCGTTTCGCTCATTCCGCCGGCCCTGGAGCCCTCTTTAGGGCCTCCTGGGGACCTCTTGGGAGTCTCTTGGGGCTCCTTGGCGGCGCCTCGAGGGCCCCCGGGGCCTCTCGGGGGGCTTTTGGGAGCCTCTTGGGGCGAAAGGGGGGGCAGTCGATTGCGGCTCCCCCCTCGGAGGCCACGATCCTCGTGAGGGGTGTCGAAAAATGGCCTGCCCTGGAGTGCTTTGGTGGCTTCTCCCGGGGCCTTGCCGGGACACTTTGCGCCCGGGGGCCCCCAGGGGCCGCTCCGCGTGCGCGAAAAAGAAATATTGTCAACCAGTTACCGGAGATCTTAGCACGCCTCTGGCCCGTTGGGCCGGCGAATTTCTGGATTGTAGAATGTTTCGGAAAAAAGTGTTTCCGTTTTTTTGGCGCAGGCGGTTCCAGAATTTTTCAAAAGGGAGTCCGAAAATTTTCAAAACCAAAAAAATCGGTTTGAAGGGTGGGCCCGCCGCGCAGGACATTTGAATAATCTTGAAATCCAGAATTGTTCAAAATGGATTCCGGAATTTATCAAAATCGATCCCGGAGTTGTTCAAAATCGGTTCTAGGGTTTTACCAACAGTAGGCCGGACATTTTCAAAAACCCCAAAATCTTGATTTGCAAATCCCCCCCGGAGAATTTTCCAGGGTCGCGCGTGATTTGTTTTACCAGGTTTTTGGGAATCCGCCGAGCTGCGCGGTGCGCGGCGGCTGGCGAGGGGGCGGCGCGCCACCGTCCCCCCCGCGCTCGGCAACGACAAGGGGGATCAGCAAGTGCCAAATAGCCCCCTTACGGGCGACCACTCGATTGCGAATGGGTGACCGACCAGCGGCGCCAGGCAGAGTAGACAATACTCGACGCAGAGTGCACCCCGCGCGAAAACTGTGAAAAATCCCAGAATCCCCCGACAATATCAATAGCACGATGTGTCAAGAATTTCTTCTCGTTCTAGTTACGGGGGACATGAATAACGCTCTCCAGAGGGCCCGTTGCATTCAGGTTCTGTTACCAAACATTTTCCGACATGTTTTTTGTTCCATCCGCGGCTCCAAAGTTCCCGACCTCTTCCCCGGGGTCGTCTTGCTTCGCGGGCCCGACATGGGGCCCCAGGGTCCGGAATCGAGGGGAACGTTTTGAGTGATCAACGCATATATATATATATATATATATATATATATATATATATATATATATATATATATATTGTCGCATATTTGCACGCAACATCGGTATCGGCCGATCTCGTCGGTCGCGACCACACGTTTCTTGGCGCCCAATGATGAGGGGAGGGGATCATCGGGCGGTCAGAGAACGCCCACCCAGACAAGTCGATTGAGGGGTTCCGCGCAATAGTTTTTAGACGTCGGCATTCGCAGTGTGCTGGTGCAGTCCCCCCTCGGTTTCGCTAATCGGCGTGCGCTTCGCCAGATGCACTCGGCAGTTTTTGGACGTCGATGAGCTGTGCCGCCCGGGTCCACTCGGGATGTGGTGCCAAGCGCACGTGGGGTGCCCCTGACAGCTCCCACTAGATGGAGCGACGGAGGCGGCCCCTGCGAGGTGGAGGCGGGCCAGCTGCGCGTGGCCATCGAGCGCAGCCTGCTGGACTGCGCGCTGGCCCTCCGAGTCGAGAGGGCGCGCTGGCGAGGCGGCGGGGCGGGCGGCGAGCCCGCGCCCGAGGAGGTCCTGGGCGTCCCCCGCGGCGCCAGCCCAGAGGACCAGGGGCGACGACGGGGTGTTTGCGTGTGGGGTCTCGGAGGGCGTCTGCTCGTTCAGCCGTGAGCGTTCCCCAGCCGGCCCCTCCAGTGACTGCAATGGAGACGCGTCGAAATCGTGGTGCATTGCCGAGTGCGGCGGCCCCGCCGCACGCCCCGAGCGCCGAGAATCTTCTGGTCGCGGCCGACGAGATCGGTGGCTACCGATGTTGCTTCAAGTTCCAGTGTCAGCATCGACCGATTTGCTACAGTGCTACAGAGTCGGTCGCGACCGATCCTTTGCGATCGGTCGCGACCGATTTGAAGTGTTGATCGGTCGCTGCCGATCGCAACCGAATTGTATCAAATGATCCGGGTCCGGGGGCCTTCACCAGGCGCTGGGGACAGTCAAAAGTTGATAACGATGAAGATTTGGCCCCGGGGAAAGGGTCGGCATCTCTGAGGAGCCCGCACTTCAAGAATCACGACATCGGACGTCTGGAAACAGGGGGGGGTGCATCGACCCGTCTGGAAACGGGGGGGGTCATCAACCTTACATCGCCCACACATTGCCGATAGGGGCCCGATGGCCCACCCCACCCAGGAACGTGCGGATTCGCTGTCGGGGAGGCCCATCACCGAGCCATCGGCGATCTATCGCCGATTCCAGGTCGATGTTCCATCCCCTGAGCTGGCCCCCCCTCTTTAAAGTTGCCCCTCAGAGGAGGTGAAGGCCGCGTACCGGGAGAAGGCGAAGGCTCAGGGGAGGAAAAGGTGGCGACACCGCTGCTATTGCCTCGACTTTGCCTTTTGGGGGCCTCTTTGGCAGGCCTTCGTCGGCACGGCCGGATGGATCTCGACATGTTGGTAAGAACGCACACGGGGAGAGTAGCGGTATATTACGATGAACATCGAGCGATGATAATCTTGGAGGCATCGCACGGCACGCAATAGTCGTATCATGCAGTCCACACGTCCGTTCCGCAAGACATGGGATGGCGTTCGGGCGGCGATGATCCGACATAATCCCGACGTGGATCCGATGTAAATTCGGCTTCGAGCTGCCGCACCGAATTCGATGAGCAAGACACCGAATGCGATGAACACGACACCAAACGCACTGGTATCTTAGAGGTACCAGTGCTTGTTGGTCCCCCCCGGAGGCGGCGCACCCTGACAAGGGCGGGGACCCCGGCGCCTTCTGCCGGCTGCAGCAGGCCTTCGCGGTTCCCGGCTCTCGGCGGTCTCCCGGCCTCGGGATGCTTCGAGCCCCCCGCAGGGGCAACGTCAGGACTTCGGACGGTGTCGTAGGTCCTCGGCGGTTTTCCAGCTTCGGGGTGCCTTCCAGCGGCTGCGCCTCGCCGAGAGCGCTCTGGGGGTGTTTCAGTACGGCGTCCCCGGAAGTTCCTTTCCCAGAGCCAGTTTTTCATCGTGAATCGTTTTTTGAGCGTCCGCGAGGGTTCCTGGAGGTAGAAGACGGAGACAAAAGCGAAGAACATTGGCAGTTGGATGTTGTCAATGCGCTGGATGTCGGGGTCCCGAGCCGCCGCAGGAGACCCCAGCTCTAACCCGAAAGCCAGACGCTTCAGGCCTACCTCGCTCTGACCGGCAGAGCGCCTGGCGGCGAGGAAGGCTCGGCGGGCGGCCTGCTGGCGCTGCCGCCCGCGGGCGCGGCGAAGGACTTCGAGCTGCGGGAGCACCGCACGCTCGTGGAGTCCTGGTTCCGCGAGCACGGCGAGGACCTCGGCGTGCACGTCGCGAAGCAGAAGGCGGCCATCCGGGTGCTGCCAGGCCCTCAGATTTGAGCCTTTTGCAAGTCGTTTCCATCCCGGGCGTTTTCGCCTGGTTTCGAGCCCTGGGGCCCTCACAGATCGATGGGGCTCGAAAAATGCTGCAGGAAGATCGGGTCTGATTCCAGGATGGCGCATTTTGTTTGAAACGTCGGATCCCAGGGGAGGTGGTCCTGGCCCAAGGTGCCTCCCAGGATTTGCAGGGAGGGCCAGAACCCCATGAGGTCCGGATGGTCCCAGGGGCTCCAGCTTGGCGCGGAAAGCTGGGGGGCAGCTTGGGCCAAGGGCACTTCTGGCAGCCCCCGGGCCATCGTGGCGCTCGGGTTGGAGACCTGCGACGTGGGGTCTGTCAACCGGAACGAGAAGGGCGAGCAGATGCACAACCAGTGTTTCTACCTCTCGCTGGCGCGGGCTTATCTTCGAGGAGCACGAAATTGCATAAACATAACATGTCGGAGGTCCCGCTGATTTTTCGGATCGGCGCTGGACCCCCCTCTCTTGCGCGCTGGACGCGCCATGGGCGGCGCCGGGGTCGCCGCCAGGGGGCTCCAGCGCCGATCCAAGACACCGAAAGTTAGTGTTTGTGTCTTCTCCGGTTCCTCGATATCTGGGCGTGAGCGACAGGAGGCCACTCCTCGAGGAGACGGCCCTCCACTTCAAGAGGATCATCGAGGCGGCCGTGCTGGCGGCCCACCCCGACTGGGGCGGTCAGCGCGTCGGCGAGGACGTGCAGGCTTTCAGCGACTTCCTGTTTTTCGTGCTTCACTCCCATGCGCTCCTGTCCGAGCTCGCGGTGGCGGTGTTCGGGAGGGATACAAACGACGTCCCACGTATGGAGAACATCGAGACGGAGGTGGCTCCTTGCTCCCGACGACTGGGGGCCCTCGCTGGGCCCCAGGGACCGTCCAACAACTACTCACGATGAACAGTCAAGAGACAACAAACAAAAACCCAAGCATCGGATGTCTGGGGAGTATCAGTGACACGCGCGTCGTCTCGCAAACTGTGTGTGTGGGCTATCTCTTCGATGTTGTGCGACACTGTTGGTCAATGTTGGATCGGCGTGATCCGGTTGAAGAGCGACTCGGTTGTTCAACAGCCTAGTCGCTCTTCAACAGTAACACTCTGATGGGGTCGCCCAGCGACATTGATGCTGCTCTTTGCCTTCCGAGGTCTTCGACTCCGTGAGCGGTGGCATTGAGATCTACAGGGGGAAGCACTACCCCTCGGGGCCGCATAGGGAGGCGGAGCGCCGTGCATCTGGGGGGCGCGCGACGGGGGCGGCCTTCCAAGAAGGCTGGGATGGGAAAGGTGCTTTTCAGAAGGCAGGCGGCCTCTTAGGAGCCCTGCCAGCTCCCAAGAACCCTTCCCATGAGCCTCCAGGGCGCTCCTGAGAAGGCCCCGGCCCTCCACGAGGCCCCCCGTCATGTCAGGAAGGCAGCCCCTTTTCCACTGCGCCACCCACTCCCAGACAGTTGACGTCTTGCTTTCTTCATTGTGGGGTCCCAGAAGTCTCGACCCTTTCCCCAGAGTAGTCTTGTGGACCACCCTCACGTACATGCACTAGTCTATGGTTTCACCGTGGCTCGAGGTTCTGACGGCCAAGCCCCTGGACCCCCTCGAGAACGAAAATGAAGGGAAATGGGCATTGGCCAGGGTCAGCCGGATGCTCCAACAAAAAGGCACTGGCCTGTGACAGCCCTGCCTCGCACAGACCAAGAAACTTAAAAAGGAGGGCGCGCGTCTTGAGCCCCCACAGTCTCCCGCATTCTCTCAGGCTGGACAGTCCAAGGAGCTGATCTCGTCGACGCACCGGGGATGGCGAGCGATGCATGGGTCCTTGGGGGGTCTCTGGCGCTGGGTGCTGGTGGCTCACAAAGGGTAATCGAGATCAGCACAGCGCCAGCGGCCATTGTCACCTTCGGGATGACTCCATCAGGCCGTCAGGCCTCTTGGTTGCTTCCCTCTCCAAGGCGGACCCATTGGCTCTGGGTCAGGAGCGTGCGCATGGATGTTGCTGCGGGCCGGGCGCTTTCGCGAACGTATGCCCCGCTCACGCCTCGTGGGCCCAGCGAGCCACGCTGCGCGCACTGTTCTCTGACCGCCACGACCAGGCAGGCATGCCGAACCTCGACCTCCCGTTGTTCGCGTCGGCACAGGGCACCGCTGTCCCCAAGGAGGCCGCGGTCGCAACCGTCCGAGAAGCCGCGAGCCGCTTGTCGGCACCGATGGCTTCGTCGTGCACGCGGTTCTGGTGGCCGAGTCGGGGCCGCCAGAGGCGCGCACTGGGATCGCAAGACATCTCTGGCAGTTCGGCGCTTGCGTGAGTGCGGCCCAGTTCCATGCGATGCCGGGCATCCACAAGCACCTCTGCGAACGGTGTTTTCCAGAGTTGAGGGGCGTGCATAAGAAGCGGGCAGCTCTGCGGGCGAGGGCCATCAGCCGTCACGGTGGTGAGCTGGGGGCTCAGAGTTCTCGCGCCCTGTGACGTGCCATCGCCTTCGCCACGTGGAAAGGAATGAGAAAGCGCTTCTGCTATGTCTCCCGATACCCCGACAGCCACCTATGGCCGGGCTGGGCAGCCGCCTGCGCGTTTGCAGGCGGTATTCACAGTTGCACATGGTTGGGTCCTTCGACAGGCTAATCGTTCGATGCGGGCTTTCCGACCTTTCTCCCAGGGCTGGGTCTTGTTTGTCATGTTTTTATGTTTGATTGCCCCGGGGCCCGATGACGGGCCCCTGGGGCCGAAGTCCAGGAAAAACGCCCAGATTGAACAAATCCCATCGTCGGAGATCTGCTTACAATTTCCATTCCGATCCCATCGTTTCGATTTCGATGCTGGCTGGCCCGATCCGTCGAGATCTCGATGATCCGATTCGGCCCGATGCTTGCGTGGTGGCGTTGTGCGTACTGGCGCGTCCGATCTCATCCGATCCCGACTCCGTGCCGAGGCGGCCCAATCCGACGCACATTCTGATCCGATCCGACTGTCGATGCTGGCTGATCCTGTGTTTGTGCGTGCCGCCAAAAGGCGGAGTGCCGCGCCAACCTGCTCGCTATCTGCTACGTGCCTGGGCACTACATGGCCCTCGTCCCGCAGACGCCAGGGAGGGGCCCCACGCTCGAGGAGCTGCAGGCGTGGCGCGGGGCCCCGAGATTTTCAGACCTCTGGCGAGATGACTCGCCGCACCGCCGACCCTCTGGGGGTGCTTCGGCTTCATGGGGATCTCTTGAGGGCGTCTTGCTGGGTGCCTGGGTGCCTGCTGGCGGCCTCGGAGGTCTCTTGCGGGCTTCGGGTCCGAAATGCCAGTTCGGGCTCTTTCTCTTGGATCCTTGTTTGGGGCCCTCTGTAGTCTTAGGGCCTCTTGGGGACCGCCTGGGGCCTCGTGGGGCCTGCTGGGGGGACCTTGGAAGCCCTCGTTGGACCGACGGTATGGTTTTGTTGCGTTCCGGCGTTTTTCCATCGATCTCATGTTTGATTGCCGGTCATCGGGCGCCGCTGGCAGGCCCCAAACGGCATGTCGGAAGGCCACGTGTGCTGGGTCTCGGAGATCCGTGGACATTCCTACAGTCAGGTGAATATCCTGCCAGTGAAATGTTTGACGGACTCTACGTGGGTTCTTGGTTGGGGCGCGGGTCGCTCTGGCTTCCCTTTCCGGCGGAAGCCCACCCTTCTTGTCGGCAGATTCTGCAGGAGTGATTTTCCGTCGTCAAAATTAGGTGTTGGAGCCCACCCACCCCGTGGGCTGTTGGCGCCACTGTCCCTCGTAAACATTTGGTGCTGGAACCCACCCGCCCACAGTGTCGGCATAAACTGCTGGAACTAGTTTCCCGGGAGGAGGGCGATGGGACGTGGCCCGGGGGCGGGGTCCTAGCATTGTAGTCATGCCTCGCTCTCAGACGGAGTAGTGTGCGTGTTAGCTTCGCTTATGCCCCAGCGTAGCCCGCCTGCAACTCGGACCCGAGACTCCGCCGACAAAAAAGTGAGCGTGGGCGTGCACGTGGGCGTGCGCTTCCGAGATGCCAACGTGCGATCGGACATTACCATGGCAAAAGACCCAACCGTGTTCAGTTGCGAGTAACGCAATTGTTGGTATCGTCATCGGTGGACCCTTCGATGGGGCCACGACGCGTGTGACGTGTGTGTGTGTGTGTGTGTTTGTGTGTGTATGTGTGTGTGTGTGTGTGTGTTTGTGTGTGTGTGCGTGTTTGTGTGTGTGTGCGTGCTAAAATGGGCACGGGTACGCCATGCAGGCGCTGCCACTGGAGACGTCAGTGGAGCTCCCTGTGGGGCCACGGAACGTGTGAGGGGGAGCGCCGCAATGCAGTGTGGAACCGCATGCGGGCGCTGCAACTGGGGCCCTCGGTGGAGCTCCCCATGGGGCCACGAAGCGTCTGATGGGTGCGCAGACATTTGGGGTGGAATCGCATCTGGGCGCTGCCACTGGGGCCTCTGGTGGAGCACCCCATGGGGCCACGAAGCGTATGATGGGGTGTTCGCCGACATTAGGGGTCGAACCGCATGCGGGCGCTGCCACTGGGGCCTTCGGTGGTATTCTCTATGGGGCCACAGAACGTGTGCTGGGAGCGCCGAAATGCAGGGTGGAATCGCATGCGGGCGCTGCCACTGGGGCCTTCAGTGGAGCACCCCATGGAGCCATGAAGAGTTTGAGGGGTGCGCCAACATTGAGGGTGGAACTCCATGCGGGCGCTACCACTGGGGCCCTCGGTGGAGCTCCCCATGGGGCAACGAAGCGCGTGATGGGTGCGCAGGAATGTTGGGTGCAACCGCATGCGGGCGCTGCCACTGGGACCCTCGGAGAAGCTCCCCATGGGGCTACGAGACGTGTGAGGGGTGCACTGGCAGGGTGGAACTGCATGCGGGCGCTGACACTGGGACCTTCGGTGGAGCTCTCTACGTGGCCACGAATCGTGTGAGGGGTGCGCCGAAATTGGGGGTACAACCGCATGCGGGCACTGCCACTGGAGCCTACGGGGGCGTGCCGAAATCAGAAAGGGACCGCATGCGGGCGTTGTCACTGGGGCCTTCGGTAGAGCTTCGTGCTGGGCCACGAAGCGTGTGAGGTCTGCGCCGACATGGGGGATGGAACTGCATGCGGGCGCTGACACTGGGGCCTTCGATGGAACTTCCTAGGAAGCCACGAGACGTGTGAGGGGTCTGCCGACATGGGGGGTGCAACCGCATGTGGGCGCTGGCACTGACGTCTTTGGTGGAGCGCCCCATGGGACCACGAGACGTGTGAGGGGCAGCAGCACGCCGACGGGGTCGTCTGGCCTGCGTGGCACTGATGCTTTCGCTATCCGAGGTGTTTCGGGGGAGGCGGGGGTGATTGCGGACTGTGCTAGGATCAGGATCAATCTTTCCAGGGCGTTCCGGGAAGAAGAGCGTTCTGGAATTGCCACGTTCGTCCGATACATCCTCCAGCACCGCCCGTCCCAGATTCGTCCCGGTTTGATTTTGCGCTGGTTTTGGCTTCGTCTGAAGCTGCGCCCGCCCACGAGGCAAAGCTGGCCGAGCACGACGTCCTGTACGTGCTGACGGACGGGTAGCGCCATGGCGGTGGCTCTCTTCGCGGCGCGGCCGCCGCCCCTTCCCAGAGCCCCAGACCCCACCGTTATTCGGCATTTTTCGAGCCGGATCCATCTGTGAGGGGCCCAGGGCCCAAAGCCGACGAACACGCCCAGTGTGGTAAGAATTGCAACGCCTAGATCTCAAGGCTGGGCGCGCTCTACCGCCGTTGCCGGCCGAGGTGATGCTGCCCTCGTCAGGGGCAGCGTCCTCGGGCGAGGGGCTGGCCCAGCACTGCGCACAGCCGCATGTGGGCCAGCCTCGGCCGAAAGGGGCGGCGCGCCGGCCTGCGGAGGCCAAGAAAAATGCGAGAGGCTGGGCTGGTGCGCGGCTGCTGGCCCCCTGCGGCACAGCGTCCGAACGAGCCCTTTTGGGCCCCTCAAGGACTGAGACTGCCACAGAAGCGTACAGGGCGGCCCAAACTCATATCGTCGGATGTCTGGGTTGGGTGTTCGGAAGTTTGCGTCGGTCCTCTGTGGTTTGCCAGCCTCGGGATGTCCTCTAGCGTCTGCGCCTCGCCGAGATCTTTCCAGGGGTGCCCGGATCGGCCCGAACGGTCGCTGGAGAGCCGAGCTATGACCCACAAGCCAGGGATCAACGACGGGGAGATGGGCTCAAGGAGGATGCATCGACCCCCAATCGCCCAGTCATCGCCGACGCCCGCCCCGCTATCGCCAATGCATCGTTGGTGTATCGTCGATTCAGGGTCGATCTTCCCCCTCTAGCCAGTTCCACCCTGCTGGGTGACCCTCAACTTTCGGAGGTCCGCGTGGATTTCCTGGATCGGGGCTGAAACCACTGCGGGGGGGGGGTAGTGCGGCGCACCCCCCGGGGTGCAAGGACGGTGGGGTCGCCCGTGCTGAGGAGGATGACCTTCGGGCTTTGTGCGTAACCACTTTGCTCAGGCTGTCTGACCCCTCGCATACGGCCCGCATGCGCAGGGCCCGCGGTGGGCGCCCACTGCGCACGCGGGCAGCGGGCAGCCTGCCCACCTGGCTTCCGGGCCCGACCTCCTTCGGCGCGGTGGCGCGCGGGGTGGCCCCCTTGCCCGTCGGCCCGCCCGCCAGGGGTTTGCCGAGGCCGCCGCCAGGGCGCTGCGATCGGGCTCCTGCTGGCGCTGGGGCGCCACCGAGGCCTCCGCTGGCGCTTGGGGAAGCGGCACCTCGGGCAGCTTGCAGTTCGAGCGCGCTCGTGGCCGAGCGTGTCGAGCAGGTCGACCGCGGCGACTTCCCGTTGATGAAGAGGCGGCGACGCGCGGAGCCGCTCAAGGACCTGCTGATCACGCCCGAGCTCAGGGCGCAATGCCTGTCGGAGTACGAGCTGGACAAGTGCGCCCGCACAGCTGCTGGGCCACAGAGCACCCTACTTGCCACCTGGTCGAAACTCTTCTGCGCCTGGCACGGGGAAGAGGTCCCGGCCATCCCGTGCGAGCCAGAGGACATCAGGCACGTGGGCGCCCTCATGAAGCTGCAGGGTTACAGGAGCTTCCCGAACTACGTCTCCCCGATCAAGCTGGAGCACATTCTGCATGGGTGCGTCTGGACGCAGGCGCACGAGATTGAGGACAAGCAGGGCACCCGCTCGATCGTTCGGGGTCTTGGCCCGCCTCGCCAGTCTTCGCCTGTCCCTGCTGCCGAGGTCGCCGAGCTGGACACCGACGGCGTCGACTTCGGCGACAGCGCCCCGGTCAACGGCAAGCAGGCCTTCGTTTTGGGCGCTGCGTTCATGCTGCGCGAGATCGAGCTGGTTGATGCTCGACGCTCTCACCTCACCGTCGACAGGAAGAGGCAGCTCGCCACATGGGCGCTCCCGGTCAGCAAGACCGAGCCGCCGTGGGCTGCGCGCGAGCCTGGGGCTGCTCGTGCGGGGACGGTCGCTTGGCCGCCGACTGCGTCAACCACGTGGCATCCCAACACGTCGAGTTTCTGGGCGAGCCGTACGGGCCCGATGCCACGAGCCAGGCGGCCTTCCCGCTGTTCCCTGACCGGCGGGGAGGCACCGTCACCGAGGAAACCGTCTTCAAGCTCGTGGAGTCCCTTGCCGAGCTCATGGACTTCAGCACGCTGGACGATTCAGGCCACCGCTGCTTCGGGGGCTGCGAGTCTCCGGGGCCCAGTGGCTCGCGGCTGTGGGCTTCTCTGTGGACGAGGTCAAGACCTTCGGCAGGTGGGAGTCCGAGGTAGCGATGCGCTACGTCAGGGAGGCGCACATCTCGGACGTGGTGCGTGA
This sequence comes from Prorocentrum cordatum, assembly GCA_963575745.1. Classification (NCBI taxonomy): domain Eukaryota; class Dinophyceae; order Prorocentrales; family Prorocentraceae; genus Prorocentrum; species Prorocentrum cordatum. Next base: position 1,037,110 of record CAUYUJ010013113.1, on the reverse strand, counting down.
TAGGCTCCGCGCCTGCAGAGGTCCGACTGCCGTCGCCCGGGAAAGTGACCAGGCAGGCGCCACAGCCAGCGGCCCTCTGTCCCAGGCGCCCCGCGCCTCGGAGGCAGACTTGCTCGCGCTGGAGGACAAGCTCGAGGCCAAGTTTGGCCAGGACGTCGAGGCGAAGGCCGGGGCCGTCGAGGCCCGCTTCACGCAGCTGAAGTCGGAGTTCCGCAACGCCAGGCACGCGGAGGAGAACATGCACCAGCTAGCTGGTGCTGCACGAGGCGCGGGGGTGGGCCCACGCCGTCGACTTCGACATGAGGGCTCCCCCGCCCCCGCGGCTCTGGGCCACGCGATGCGGCTGGGCGTTCGCTCTCTCGCCCGACGCCCGGCTGGTCACGGTCACCCCGACCGGGGAGGCTTCGAAGAATTGTGCACGCTGCTTCCCACGCCGGGCCGCGCCGGGAGGCGCCGCTTTGGAGGCTTGAAAATCCCCCAGGCCCAACCTTGGCGAGTATGTGGGGAGGTTCGCTCCCTGCCACGTCCGTGCCGCCCTGCGCCTCGCGGAGGCGGCCCGCGGGGGGCCTCGTTCGCCCGTCGGGAGGTGGTCGTCCGCTAACTCGGATGGCATCCCCTCGCCATTGCTTGAAAAACGTTTGGGCGGGGTGGGTAGCATGTGCACGCGTGAACGTAGGTTGTGTGTGTGGGGGAGCACTTATGCGATCATCACAACCGTGTAGCGCATTCCAAGGATGGGTGGGCGGGTATGAGCTCCGCGCTGGCCCGACGGTGCGGGTGTATCGACCTGTTGCCATTTTGGCTCACGGCTCGATCACCCCCACCGCGCGGCCAACGCCTCCGTTTGTTCCCACCCACCCACCCTTGTGTTCGGGGAGGTTCGCTCCCTGCCCCTCCTGGGCCGGCCCAAGCCACATCGTTGCCGCCCTGGGGCGGCCCGCGGGGGGCCTCGTTCGCCCGTCGGAAGGGGGCCGTCCGCTAACTTGGATGGCATCCCCTCGCCATTGCTTGAGAAACGGTTGGGCGGGGGGGGGTTAGCATGTACATACGTTAACGTAGGTTGTGTTGAATTTATTTCCCAGGGGCACGCATGAGATGCCCCCGAAGCGAGAGCGCAAGGTCCAAGCTTTGTTTGAAGGAGGTGGCTGGATAGCACTCGATGGGAACCCTGGCTGTGGGGCCACAGTGCACTTGGTGTCTCAAGATTGACGGGGGGGCATCCACGATCGGCCTGAGGTGGGCTGCGGCGGTCTCCCTGTGTTCGTGAAGGAGATCTGGACCTCATGCCCTGGACATACATGTCCATCGAGTAGTCAACACGCAAGTCACTAATCGAGAACCCCCGTGTTCTTTTGAATGCTGTGTAGTCATTTTGCCCACCATAGGCTTCACATGTTGGCCCAGCCATGCCTCAGACCCCGCGTGGACGAGGACAGGGCTCCGCTGGCACCACAATGTGGCGTCGTTTGATGAGAACTTTGCGTCCTCACAAGGACTAGGCAGTCAATTCTGCTGCTCAGGAGCCACCATTCACCAGGCCTGATGCAGATGCATTCGTCGCTGCCTCAAGGCCACAGCCTGTGGCCGCACATGCCACCCACGTCGACAGGCTTGCAGCGTTGCGTGCTCGGATCGCTGGAAAAGGGAGCAGCAAGGCAGGTCTAGCAAGGATGGTTAAATTTGGTTGAGCCAATCGAAGCCAACAAAACCCTCTTACTCCCCTTCCTCCCCACCCTTTTCTTAGCCTCGCCACCCTTCCCCTTGTTTACTTGTCGCCCTCCTCCTTATCCCCCGCCCCCCATCATCAGCTTGTTTTCCCGCATTTGCCTCCTTCTCCCTTCAAGCTCTTCATCGTCATCCATGCCGTGCGTTCTTGTTTTCGCTTTCCAAGTTCTCCGTTCGTCCAACGATCCCCCCTCGTCATCCCCATGCTTCTCGTCACCCCCATGCTTCTGATCATTCCTCATCGCCCGCGTCCTTTTTCATCTACGTCCTCCGGATCGCATATCAATGTCATACAACTCATGTGCTTCATCCTTCCTCCTATCTCTCAGCATCGTGATTCCTCCTTCTCCTCGTCCTTTTCCTCGGCTTTTGCAGCCTGGGATACCATTGGTTTCCCATTGTATTCCCTTGTCGCCACTTCCGCCTCCTCCCTCCGGTACTCTTGTTCCATAGTCCTTTCGTCCAATTCGTCCGTCTTCTCATCCTTTGCTTCGCCGTCTTCACCCCCATGTTAATCCATAGTGTTGGATGTGCTCACCCTTTGCCTCAATATGCTCTCTTCTTGCTCAGCATCATTGTTCTCTTCGTCCTGATCACCCCTTACCGTGGACATCATAATCATGCCTTCCATGAGGTGTAGCAGAACATTTGCGCATGCCGCGTTGACGCAGTGGTGGAAATCACCGCAAACGATCGGAACACCATTTGGGGTATTACTTCGTTATGCAGTTATGTATAGTAGTTTGTGGTGGCCATATGGTACGCCACACACGTTATCGATGATGGCTGTACTCAAACGTTTTCGTATGTCTTTAAGCGACGGCGTTCAAGCATTAGCCTGGCGAAGGACCCAACCATTAAACAGTTGTGAATACCGCAGTTGTGGGTATCGCTTTCAATGGAGATCCCTCTGGGGCCACGAATCGGTCTCATGGGCAGGGGAAACGCATGCGAACTGCGCCACGAACTGCGCCACTGGGACTTTCGGTGGACTTCCTCCCTGTGCGGCCACGGAACTGTATTCTCGGTGGGGGAGACGCATGCGAATTGCGCCACTGGGGCCTTCGGTGGAGTTCCCTCTGGGGCAACGAAACACTGTAGTAGTACTGGGTGGGGGAGACGCATGCGGACTGCGCCACTGGGACCTTTACTGGAGTTCCTCCCTATGTGGCCACGAAGCGTTGTACTGGGTGGGGGAGACGCATGCGAACTGCGCCGTTGGGACCTTCGGTGCTCCCTATTGGGCCCCGAAGCGCCGTACTGCGCGGGGGGGAGACGCATGCGGACTGCGCCATTAGGACCTTCGGTGGAGTTCTCTTTGGGGCCACGAAGCGTGTGAGGGGTGTGCCGGAATGGGCATGCGGTGGGCAGAGAGGGTGCATGCGGACGCGGCCGCTGGGCCTTCGGTGGAGTTCCCTCTGGGAACGCGAAACGTGTGAGGGGTGTGCCGAAATGTGCGCGCGGTGGGCGGGGACGGCGCATGCGGACGCGGCCACCGGGTCCTTCGGTGGCGCTCCCTGGGGACCACGAAGCGTGTGAGGGGTGTGCTGGCATGAGCATGCGGCGGGCGGAGAGGACGCGTGCGGACGCGGCCAGTGGGAGCTCTCTCTGGGGCCACGGAACGTGTGAGTGGTGTGCCGAAGTGGGCATGCGGTGGGCGGGGACAGCGCATGCGGACGCGGTTATTAGGGCTTTCGGTGGAGCTCTCTATGGGGTAACGAAACGTGTGAGGGGTGTGTCGGAATGGGCATGCGGTGGGGGTGGAGGACGCATGCGGACTCGGCCACTGGGGCCTTCGGTGGAGTTCCCTCAGGGGCCACGAACGTGTGAGGGGTGTGCCGAAATGGGCATGTAGTGGGCGGGGCGGGCGCATGCGAACTGCGCCACTGGGGTCTTCGGTGGAGCTCTCTATGGGGCCACGAAGCGTGTGAGGGGTGTGCCGAAATTGGCATATGGTGGGCGGGGAGGGCGCATGCGGACGCGGACGCTGAGATTTTCGGTGAGGGCCCTCTGGGGCCACGGAGCGTGTGCGGGGACGGCGTGTCAGTTCAGTGGATCAGGTTTCTGGAAAAAGTTGCACGCGCAGCAAGTGGCCCAATACAACGAGGCACTAGACAGGGAGATCTGAGATTCAACGTGACGTGCCTGGTCAAGGAACAGTGGCTGGGAAGGGGCTGCGGTGCCCCCTGTAGTTTCCCCCCACCAGCGTCGACGATGACTGACATATGCGCGATATGCAGACGGCGTGCTCTTGTCCGTCAGGCCGCGGCAGCCCTTCCGACCTATGCTTACTCTGGAACATAATGTCATCCAGTCGGATCGGCACGCACACTAGGAAAACAGCGGCCTCAATACGTTATGTCGCGAGGAACGGGCGGGGTGTCCTGAAAACGACGTGCACATTTTGCTTGTAACATCAGTCAAACATGTGGGCGACGTGCTGGTGCCAACAAAAGACACGCGACCGGACCGCGAGCATCGCATCTAGCAGTCCTGGCGAACCGCCATCGCGAACGCATCTGGCCTCCCACCGTCGAAATCATCAACATCATGTTCCTAATCACCATCGTTGTCATCATCGCCCGCACCGTCGCTCTGACCATGATGATGATAATGATGATGATGATGATGATGATGATGATGATGATGATGATGATGATGATGATCATCATCATCATCATCATCATCTTCATCATCAGCATCAGCATCAGCATCATCATTATCTTAACCCTGGCCCGAGGTTCCAGGGGCATGAGGGCCCGTTCGTTCTCGCTCGCAGCCTTTTATCTCCTTTCGGCACTGCGATGCGTGGCCACCCTGATGAAAATAGTGCAAATGGAACCCCATGTCTCTTCCAGATTATGACAGGCGCCTGGAGGTTGCACAACAGGTGAAGGTTGCGGACATTGTCCTTCTCTCTTGCACGACTGCCAAGAATAAGGACCACCCCACGTACCACGATATGTTTTATCACGAACACTGCATGGTGCTGAAGTTTGGCTGGGGAGGCGGGCGCGGGAGTCTCGCGAACAAGAGCTGTGGAGTTGAGATTTGGTTCAATCGACGACGCTTCCGACCGTCGCATCTTCAACACTTCTGGAACATACAGATTTCGCTGCGCGGACGCCTGGGAGCTCTACGGGTGACATATTCGCAGTTCGACTTCACCCTGATCGTGAGCTACTTTCCTCCCAGGTGCACGGAAGCGCGCGGTATCCCACGGTACGAAAATACGGTGCGCAGGATGACGGAGTCGTTTTTTGAGCATTACGGAGGGCACACCGAATCGGAACACCATCGTGGCGTCCACGGGCCTGAACAACGGGATTGACATCCAGTCATGCGACGGCCTGCTGCAGGAGACGGACAGCACGATCATCGGGCCTTTCGGGCGCAACTTGGAGCATCTGGCGGGCTCCTCTTTTCGTGAATGGATCGAGGACAGCAGCATGGCGGCGGTGACAAGCTTCTTCCCGTGCGGCCCAAGAGCGCGAGCTACATCGACCACTTGGCGATATCGGCGCCGAGGCTCGTGCGGGTTCAGCGGTGTGCGATTGCCTACAACCTCGCGCGACGAGTACGGGCGATCCCGAGCGTGGCCATCTTGGACCATCTGATTATCGTCGCCGACAGTTCGACAGTTGCGGTGGGATGCGGGGCAGTGCGGCGGGGAGTGCGGTGGGCAGTTCGGTGGGCAGGGCCAATCAGCAGCAGTTGGAGGAGTTGAGCAAACAGCAGAACAGTCTCAGCCTGGCGGAAATTGGGGAAGCCGTCCCGCTCGCCAACACCGTGTTACCACGGACGCGCACGAGGAGGGCAAAGTCAAGCTGGCGCTGAACTCCACGACGCGCCTCAACTTCTCCACGGTTCTCGCGGCGCTGGTGCAGGCGGGCGCGGACTACAAGCAAGGTGCCGCCCCCATGGGGCATCTAGAGCGGCTGCTGCGCACAGGGCTGCACGAGTTCGAGAATATGATGCACGAGTGAATGAGGCCTCTGACAGACACCGCCCCCGTGTGGAATCGGAAATGAGGGGTCTAGAACAGCCAGAGGAGAAGAAGCGACGTGCTGTGCAGCTCGTGAGAAACCTGAGCCAAGCCGCCAGCAAGCTTATTTCTTCCCCCCATCGATCCTCCCCCTCCCGGGCCTTCGTCCTCCTTTTTGTTTTCTCGCTCGGCCTCGACCCCTCTCCCTCCGAATGCTCGGGAGCTGCCGCTCACGTCTGGAACCAAGGGCCAGGTGATGGGTGGAGTGCCCAGCGTCCGCCGCCCCTCGGGCGTGGATCTGAGAAGCGCTAGGCGCACGAAGATACCTGCTGCTTCGACGGGCCTGGCTAATCATCCTGATCCCGGGGAGCCCACTACTCCAGTGGTGACAAGGCGTGGCAACATCGCCACGCAAGGGGTTTTCTGCACGGTGGAGCAGCTCTGACATGTCAGCTGCTCTGCGTTTGCTTCAGGGGGCACCGCGGCAGCAGCAGGGCTCATCCTTGCTGTGAGCTGCGAAGTGCACGGCCGCGCATCGCAAACTGACGCCCGGGCGTAGTCCGATCCTAGGGGCTTCTGCTGGATGGGATATCTGCTCGCCCCCTCATGGGTTCTGATCTGATCGAAATTATCATAGAAAGAGCGTGTTCTACCACTGTTGGCGGAAAGCTGGGGGGGTACTGGGAGTTCCCGGCCCGTTCCCCACCCCCCTTTTCGAAAACAGGGGGGGACTGCTGGTTCGAACCCCCATCACCCCCCCCCGTCCATCATGAAAAGGATGGCGGGGGTCATCACAGCTTCGAACCCCCCACCCCCCTTCGCCGCCAGCAAACGATTCTCGCTCCTTGGGGCAATGGGACAGTGGCGGGGACAGTGGGACAGTGGAGGGGACGGTGGTGGTGGGGACAGTGGTGTGGGGACAGTGGGACAACGACGGGGACAGTGGGACAGTGGTGGGGACGGTGGTGGTGGGGACATTGGTGAAGGGACAACGGGACAGTGTAAGGACAGTGGGGGCAGTGGGGCAATGGTGAGGACGGTAGTGGTGGGGACAGTGGTGAAGGCGGTGATGAGGACGGTGGTGGGACACTGGTACAGTGGGGAGAGTGGTGGGGACAGTGGGGACAGTGGGACAGTGTTGGGGACAGTGGGGACAGTGGGACGGCACAGTGGGACAGCGGCGGGGACAGTGGGGACACTGGGACAGTGGTGGAAACAGTGGGGACAGTGGGACAGTGGTGGGGGCAATGGGGAACGTGGAGAGAGTGGGGCCGTGGTGGGACAATGGCAATGGCGGGGACAGCGGGGACAATGGTGGGAACGGTGGGGCAGCGGGACAGTGGTGGGGACAGTGGGACAGTGGTGGGGACGGTGGTGGTGGGGACAATGGTGTGGGGACTTCGACAATGGTGGGGACAGTGGGGGCGGTGAGACACTGGTGGGGACACTGGTGGGGACAGCGGGGACAATGGTGGGAACAGTGGAGACATTGGGACAGTGGTGGGGACAGGGGGGCATTGGTGGGGACGGTGGTGGTGGGGAGAGTGGTGCGGGGACAGTGGGGACAGCGGGAGAGTGGTGGGGACGATGGTGGGGACAGTGGTGAGGGGACTGGGACAATGGTGGGGACCGTGGGGGAAGTGAGACACTGGTGGGGACACTGGTGGGGACAGCGGGGACAATGGTGGAAACAGTGGGGACATTGGGACAGTGGTGGGGACAGGGGGGCAGTGGTGGGGACGGCGGTGGTGGGGACAGTGGTGCGGGGACAGTGGGGGCAGTGGGACTGTTGTGGGGACGATGGTGGGGACAGTGGTGAGGGCGGTGGTGAGGACAGTGGTGGCACAGGGGTACAGTGTGGACAGTGGTGGGGACACTGGGACACTGGGACAGCTCAGTGGGACAGCGGCGTGCACGGTGGGACAGTGGCGACAGTGGGAACAGTGGGACTGGTGGGGACCGTGGGGTAGAGTGAGAATGGGACCGTGGTGGGAACAATGGTGGGGACAGTGGGGACGGTGGTCGGAAAAGTGGGGACAGCGGTGGTGTGTGGACGGTGGTGCTGGGGATGTGGTGCGGACGGTGGTGCTGATTCGGGAATCGTTTGCTGGCGGTGAGGGGGGGGGTCGAACCGGTAGTGAACCCCGTCGGTTTTCTGGAGGGGGGGAAGGAGGGGGTTCGAACCGGTAGTGACCCCCTGTAGTTTTCTGGAGGGAGAAAGGGGGGGGGTTCGAACCGGTAGTGATCCCCCCTCCGGTTTTCCGCTGTCCATTGTCCCGACGAGCGGGAATCGCTTGCCGGCGGGGAAGGGGGGGGGCTCGAACCGGTAGTGACCCCCCCCCCGGTTTTCTGGACGGGGGGGGGGTTCGAACCGGTATATGGCCCCGTTTGGTTTTCCGGAGGGGTGGTGTGGGGGGAAGGCGTTGGGGGGAGGGGTTGCTGGGGGAAGGGGGGGTCCAGCAGGAAGGGGCGGGGGATTTTCGAAGAGGGGTGCGGGTGCCGGGTTCCAGAGGAAGAGGGGGGATACAATTCCATGGTAAAGCGGCGGTGGATCACGTTCTCTCTTATCATACCATCATCCTCGTCATCATCAACAGCATCGCCACCACAATCATCACCATCATCGTCGCCGTTGTCATCATCATCATCATCATCATCACCATCATCATCATCATCTTCATCATCATCATCATCATCATCGTCCGTGATCATGTGTGTTCGTCGCCTTTGACAAAAGTATCGTCACCATCACTCTTGCATTGGACTGCTTGGTTGCATCATCAAAATTTCAATGCAGTGGTCGTACCGGACACATGTGCACCACAAGCGCTGCAATCTGGGTTTGCACGAACCGATTGGTCGGAGTCCATGCTGGCAAACATTCAGATTCCCGATTACATGTGAGTATTGATGAAATCCCGTTGCAGGAGTTTTGTGGCACATGTGGTGGTCGTCATACCCGCCACCAATCACCAATGTACGAACAAATTGCCGTCCTCGACTGCAGAAGCGGTCATTCATGCCCGATGCGAGGTTAGCTATGGCTATGGCTGCGCCGCGCCAACATCAGGAGCGACGGGCTTGTCCAGAGAGGAGGAGAGGTGTGAGAAGTGCAGTCAGACATGTTTCTACTGCGCCAACAAATAAAGGAAGAGCGCGAGGAAGAGAGAGAGAGAGAGAGAGAGACGCTCCAAAAGGGAGACACTCAAGTCAAAGACTCCCAGGGCGATCCACCGCCGCCCCTTGCCTTTTGGAAACGCCTATGTGGGCAAAGGCTTGGCCGAACCCTTGCAAAAGTATGTGAAGATGTGTTCCCTCAGCCGTAGCGGAACACCCACCCATGGCGGGAGCATTTTAGGGAGGAAACGAAGGAGGGGGATGAGGAGGAGGAGGAGGAGGAGGAGGAGGAGGAGGAGGAGGAGGAGGAGGAGGAGGAGGAGAGGGAGGAGAGGGAGGATGAGGAGGAGGTGAGGCGGAGAGGAGGAGGAGGGGGAGGAGGTCGAGGAAGAGGATGCTTTTCGGGGGTTTCTGAGGGGTCTCTCAGGTCCTCAAGTGGCTTATTAGGGGCCTCGTGGAGATCGTCGGTGGGTGTCTCGGGGGCCTTTCTGGAACGTCTTGAGGCCCTCTCTGGGTGCTTTCGAGAAGTCCAGGAGGGCAGTCGGGCCATCTTGGGGCCCTCTTCTCGCGTCTCGCGGCCCTCTCGGCGCTCTCTGGGACTGGGGTATCTCGGAGGTGTCTGGAGCTGCTGTCTTCCGCTGTCGGGAACCCGAACAGGCGAGAACGCGAAAACCATTGACGCGATTTAGGCAAATCCATTGTTGTTCCCTCTCCTGGGGGTTATCTTGGATGCCTTTTGGGACGTTTCGGGGGCCTCTTGACCCATCTTGGGGCCATTTTGGGCTGTCTTTGAGTCATCTAGCACCGTATTGGCGGCGCCTTGGCAGTCTTGGGGACGTCTTGGGACCGGACCGTCTTAGAGGCCATCTCGGGGCTACCTTAAGCGGGAACGCCATTGGGAGACAGATTTGCGGTTCGCACAGGTTTCCGGCGGGATGCCCCGAGACCCCATTGGGTGTTGTTTGGCAGTTTTCAGACAGTTGCTATCCAGCACGCCGTGCACCTCTCTTGCCAGCAACAGGGGGCGGCGGATCCAGTGGCCTTTGGCGGATCGTGTCATTGTGCCATGGTCGTGGACCATGGGCCTTGTGGATGCCTCTTGCATGTGAAGAAGATTATTTGGGGCTTCGTTTGTGTATTTTCTGACATCTTGGTTTCCTCGGGGGCTTCCTTGGGTTATTGAAGGCTTTTGCGGGGTGTTGCGTCCATCTTAGATGGGGGCTTTCAGTGGCTTAGCGGTGGAATTCTTGCTGCTCCTCTTGAAGCCGTCTCTGAGGCCTCTTGGACAGGTCGTCGTGGGGCGATGTTGGAAGCCGTTTGGGCCTTCTTGGACGCTCGGAAAGGCGAGTCTGTTGAACTTGAACCGGAGCAGCGTTACGGACTTGGTGCGGTATTACCACATCATACTCTTTGTGGGCGACGTGAGACTTTTGGGCTGGCCCCGAGGGCCTCCAGCGCAGCCGAAGAAACCCCGACGTCGGCTCCTGCACAGGCCTTGTGTGGCCACCTGGACATATGATGGCGGGGGTAGGGACGTGATCATGAAACTACGTACGCAATTGCCACGCGTAGCATAGTGAACCTTATTCGGAGCAGGTTCGCGAGCGTGGGAGGTCAATCAAACTTGTTCACAGTGCTTCGGGCAAAGGCCGCAAAACTTGGTGTAATTACATTTGTGCGGCTCCCATGCTGGTGGCTTGCATTCCGAACCGCGCCCTCAGACGTCGGGTAAGCGTGCGGCATCTACGGTTTGTCTTTCTTCAAACATTCAAGCATGTTGTTGCCAAGCGGCCCGATTACTTTCCACAGTGCCTGCGGCGTGGTGGTGGACGCATCCCGCGACCACTATAGCGCTCCCTCGTGATCTGGCCGTGCCTAGTGTTGCCTGGACTCGTCTGGTTGTTCTCCTCGTCTTTGTCCCTCTGCTCGGCCATCGCTTCCGTACCTCCGAGGTCTTCATCGCCCTGCTTGTGATCCGCCCGCCCCCCCGCCGTTTCTCCCCCCCCCTCCTATCCTCCTCAGTCGGGGCTACTCCTTCGTACCACATCTGTGTTCGCAAATCGGCGGACGCCTGACCTGCGGAAGCATGAGGCGTGTTCCTTGTTTCATTTAGTTTGCTCTGCTGAGATACATCGACGATGGATCGGCCATGCACCTGCGACATCGGCGATGCATCGGCGACGTCGGAGTGGAGAACATCGGGCTCCACATCGAGCCGCATTGCCAATGACGCCAGTACATGGCCGATTGATTTGTCGGCGATGTGTCGGCGATGCGGCGCGATCTTCGGGCCCCTTACCTCGACACCATCCGGGAGGCCTCAATAGAGAGAGTGGCGAGCAAGAGCGGATGAAGATAAGCATGACGAGCAGGAGAGCGAGCCGCGCCCTTCAGAACGTAGTGCGCCTGCGTTTTTGAAAGAATTCCGAGACCTTGTGCGAACCTCTCGGGCAGGTCGATAAGTTCCTTCGTGCTTCTCGGGGCTCTCCCGCCTGATGGGCACCTTCGTTAATACTGTTTTTTGTGGTGTGGAGTCCTCGTCTGACCTCTGGGTAGCCTTGTGTTGGAGGTGATGGGGGTCTCCTGCGATGTTTTGGGAGCATCCGATATGTCGTCTTGTGGGCGTCTCTTTGGTTGGCTTGGATGCCTCATCGGAGCGTCTTGGGGCACCCAATTGGCGGACGAACTGGCTTCTTTGACAATATGGTGGGTCTCATGGTCCTCTTGACAGCGAATTGAATGGCCGCTGACGCCGTGTTGGCTACCTCTTCGGAACCGTTTGGTGCCATCTTGGGGCCAAACATGCGCACATTGTTCTGCATCGTGTTTCCCAGTCTGCGTCTGAGAGTAGGGAGTGCTACGCCTATCATCCACGGGCTCGCCTGGACACGCTGACCATAGCTTCGTAGGGGGAGGTCTCGGGGTGGGGGGTGAGCGGAGTCTGGTTGGGCCGAGAGAAGATCTTTTGTGAGGCGCCCACGATAACACCGTCCAGACTGGTCTCTCACAATCATGGCGGGCCCAGCGGGCATTTCGGGCGGACCTACCCTGACGGCGCGTCGCCAAGAGGTGCGGCCCTCTGGCCTTTCATGGCTTGCATGGGACACCCCAGAACATCGTCTCCAACGTCCTTTGCAGTAGCCTCGCGGGATCTCGCCCGCCTCCTGCACGTCGGGAGTCGTTCTTTCTTCACCGCACTGCTGAAATTCACAGGCGAACTCGAAATGTGGTAAGGCTTCGGGTTGCGCATGGACAGCCTCAACAGGCCCCCGAGTTGTCCAGAGCGGCATCACCACCCCAACTCTGGGGCGCGGAACGCCCCAGGGGCGCCTCCAGAGGCGGTGCCAGGGTGTCGATGCCGCCACGGACTATTCGGGGGGCCTCTTCGGGCCGGCTGGGAACACTTGGGGGAGCTTACTGACCATCGACAGCCGTCCCGCCGAGAGGCTGCCCAAAACCTCCCAGGGGCCAGATGGTCAGCGCGCTTCGCCTCGGTCTTGCACTTCGCCTCGGGGTGCTCTCCTTGCGTGCCGTCCTCCCCGCCCGCTCCACTCGGAGGACGCAGTTCGGGAGAGAAGCAAAGGCGCGCGCGAGTTATCAGGGGTTCATGTGATTTTCGAGCCCGCCACGGCCGCTCGGTCGCTCCCGTCCTCGCCCTTTTGGGGGGGGCGAGAGCGTGCACTCTCGCGCAGACCAGGCCTTCTCGGAAGGCGGCGGGGCTTCTCAGAGGCCCTCTGGCCTTCTGGGAAGCCCTCCCCCCTTCTCCGGAAAAGTCTCCGAAAGTGTCTGCGAAGGCCTGCGGTTCTCCGAGCCTTCTGAAACGGCCCAGCCCCTCTACCTTCCCCCTTGGGGGCGCGCCGCCGACAAAAGCCCGCTCGAGGCCGCCTTGAGCCCCCCCACCCCCGAGGCGGCGCGGGCGGCGCCTGGCGCGGAGAGGATGCTGCCGGGGTTGGCCCGCGGCGAGGGCTTCGTCCTCCTCGAGGCGAGCGCGCGTGCGGGGACGGCCCTGCTGAAGAGATTCCTGGCCAGGCACGTCGGGCGTGTCGCAGTCGGCATTGAGTCACGACGGGAGGTTTTTTTTTGTAGATGTTCGATTCCTGGGGGCTCTCATCGGGGCCCAGGCCGTCAAACATTGGCTGGCTGGTACAAGGGAAGTGGTCCAGACCTCTGGGGATCCACGTGGTAAAAGATAAATCTGGCGGGCGTCTGGGATCTCTGGAGGCCCGAAATTGTTACGGACAAAAAATGGCACGACGCCCAACTGCGAAAGCTGCCCAGACCGACAGCGACTGTAGGCGACTTTTGGTCTCAAGCGGTCAGTGTCCGCGGCGACATCGGCAGCGAATCCTGTAGGCGATGGGCAGGAGCTGCTGTTGGCCTTCGTCCTTATTCTTTCCGTACCCGTTTCGATCGTGCTGGATATATGGGGGCATCCAGGGTTGTAGGAGAGGGACCCTGAAGGGGTCCACGAGGTCCTGTGGCCCAGCCCAGAAGGCGTACGCGGGGTTTACCTTTCTTCACCCCCAGTCGATTACCCCAGAACCATGAAGCAACACCCGAGCACCCCGACTGGCGGGGGGCGCGAGACAGAGAAGGTGGCTGGGAGACGGGAATCGGAAGGGAGCTCGATGGACCCCCCACGTCGTTTGATCGGCTAGGGAGCCAAGGAGCCCGGCGAAGGATTCTGTGCACAGACGCTCCAGCGTCCCACATATTGAGCAGTTGGGGCGTCTATTCACCGAGCTCCTGTGCCGGCTAAAGGACGTACCCTGAGATCTGGCGTCACGAAAAATCGAAACATTAAGGTAAATCACTATTTGTCCACCCCATCATTCTGATGTATTTTCCGAGCCAGGTCGATCTGTGATGGTCTTGGGGCCCAAAATCTGGCAAACACGCCCCATGTGAAACAAGTGCTAGCTAGCGTGGAACCCGAACAGTAATATATGTGGTGCAGCCTACGTGGTCCAATCCACATGGAGCAATCTACGTGGTGCGACGTATGTGGTGCAATGGATGTCTGTTCGCAGTGAGTTGTCCACTCGACTGCTCGCGCAACGATCTCACCCACCCACTCGCAATTTGGTTTGCAAAACCCACGCGGCGGCAATTGCAATGAGTGATTCGTGTTGGGTAGTGCATCTTTGCGGCCGCGCTAGCCCGCGCAGCGGCCAGCAAGTGTGGCGCGACCGACGCGGCCGCGGTGGCGCTGACCGTCTGGCGCGTCCCAGCGGGCAATTCAGTGCCAGTCGGCGACTTGGGCGGGCGCGGTATCATGGCAACTTCGACAACGGTGGAGGATATGTTGATGGTAGCGATGCTGGCGACGCTGATGACAAGGACGACGGCAGTGCCAGTGACGACGCCGATGCTGCTCACGCCGGCGACGGTGACGGCGTCCTCGCGTCGGTGATGAAAGTTTGGGAGGGAGTTCGACATGCGCGCCGCGCCTCCCCCCCAAGCCCGCGCGCAAGGGCGTTCGACTGGTTTCGACGTGCGGCGCGAGGGGCCCGCTTGGCCGAATTCAATGAACGTGTTGAATATAAAAGTGTAGGTTCTCTAAGATATCGCAGGAGCGCGGAAGTCGAGCGCAGACATTGTGGAATCTTGGACTTCCAAAACTATAGGTTTGTATACGTTGTCGAGGCACTCGAGTTTTACTTCCCCCGAAACGAAACGCACGGTTTTCGAGAGAGATTTCACACTGCGCGCGCGACGACGCGCGCGTGTGCATTCCGCCCTTTTTTTGCAATGGGTTTTTGCGACACCACGTGCGCGAGGGCGTTCAAACGATTCCGACGCGCGCGCGAGAGGCCTGTTTGGTAGCAGGTTACGAACATGTTGAAACACCTGTGGTTTCTTACGAATTCGCAAGAGCCCGAACGCATATTTGAACCTTCGTGTTGCGAAACCATGTAATTGTATATGTTTTTAGGCAGATTATTTTGACATCCGTACGAAACCTCAGGTTTTTGAGAATTTGAAATTTGCGCGCGCGACGACGCGCGCGTGTGCACTTCGACCAGTTTTTTTTTTTTTTTTTTTTTAAATTATTTTTTGCACGGGGTTCTTGCAACAGCACGCGCGCAAGGGCGTTCAAGCGATTGCAAGAATTTGCCGAAGCCCGATTCCAAGTCTGTTTCAAAATTCGCGTTGCGAAACCATGGGTTATATATATACACATATATATACACATACATACATACATACATACATACATACATACAGACAGACAGACAGACTGACAGACAGACAGACAGACAGACAGACAGACAGACAGACAGACAGACAGACATACATACATACATACCAGGGTACAGGGCCGGGGGCTCCCTGGTGGCGCCCTCTTGGGCCGTCTGGGAGCCATCTTGGGCGTCTTGGATCGATCGTAAGCGTCTCGAGGCACGCTTGGACCGTCTTCGGCGCCTCTTGGGCCGGACAAGGGCGCTCCCGGAGGCCCGATCCTCAGACAACCCAAGAGGCCTCCAATAGGGCCTCAAGACGGCTCTGGAGGGCCCCAAGACGCGCCCAAGACGGGCGAACAGAGGCCCAAGACGGCCCCAAGAGGGCTCCAAGAGGGGAACTGCGAACCGGAAATTCGAGCCCCCCGCCTCCACAGGGCCCCGGGAGGCCCCAAGAGGGCGCCAAGAGGCCCCAGGAGACCCCCAAGATAAACCCAAGACGGCCAAAGAGGCCCCCAAGACGCTCCAAGAGGCCTCCAAGAGGCCCCCCCAGAGGGCCCCCAAAGGCCTAACTCGTTGATTTTACTAAGGTTTTGGACACATTTGCCTTCCCGCCTTTTCAACTCTCCGACGCTCTACGACGGCTCACAGGCCTCCCGCAGACGCCCCAAGACAGCCCAAGAGGCCTCCAAGAGGGCCTCAAGACGGCTCTGGAGGGCGCCAAGACGGCCCAAGACGCGCCCAAGACGGGCGAAGAGAGGTCCAAGACGGCCCCGAAAGGGCCCCAAGAGGGGAACCGCGAACCGGAAATTCGAGCCGGGCCCCAAGAGGCCCCAGGAGACCCCCAAGATAACCCCAAGACGGCCAAAGAGGCCCCCAAGACGCTCCAAGAGGCCGCCCCCCCAGAGGGCCCCAAGAGGCCAAAATCGCTCATTGTACAAGGGTTTTGGATACATTTTGCCTTTCCCGCCTTTTCAGCTTTCCGACGCTTCACGACGGCTCACAGGCCTCCCGCGGACGTCCCAAGACAGCCCAAGAGGCCTCCACGAGGCCCTCAAGACGGCTCTGGAGGGCCCCAAGACGGCCCAAGACGCGCCCAAGACGGGCGAAGAGAGGCCCAAGACGGCACCAAGAGGGCTCCAAGAGGGGAACTGCGAACCGGAAATTCGAGCCTCCCGCCTCCACAGGGCCCCGGGAGGCCCCAAAGGGGCCACAAGAGGCCCCAGGAGACCCCCCAGAGGCACCCAGGAGGCCCGAACGAGGCTTCACGAGGCTCCCAAACAGCCCCGAAGAACCTTACAACGGACGGTGCGGACGAGCCGATTTTCGGACCGCCGCCGCCGCCGGTCCAAGAAAACGGCCTCCTGGACGCCATGCGCGCTGTGGCCCTCCTGCGGTGGCACATCCCGCCCCGGGTCAGCGCAGAGGCCCTCGGATCCCAGAGAGAATTCTCCGTCGTCGGCGGTGTCGCCGTCGTCGGCGTCGTCGTCGTCGACGCCGTCCCCGCCCCGGTCGCCCCTCGGGACCGCGCTCGCCCCTTCGACTTCTCGGCTCGCCTCCCGCCGATGTTCTTGTCGCCCTTCGAGGTCCTGGGCCCGGTGCTCCGGCCTCTCCAGAGCGCTTCAAGCGGCCGCAATCGGTAATTGTTCAAAGGTTTTGGAGAGATTTAGCCTTTTCGGCTGTCCGACGTTCCAAGACGGCCCAATAGGCCCCCAAGAGCGCCCGAAGACGGCCCAAGAGGGCCCCCAGACGACCCCAGAGGCGCCCAAGACAGTCCAAGAGAGCCCCAAGATGGCCCCAAGAGGGGACCACGAATCCAAAATTCTACCTTCCCGCTTGAAGAGTGCCCCAGGAGGCCCCAAGGAGCCCCCAAGAGGCCCCAGGAGGCCCCCGAGAGGCACCCAGGAGGCCCAAACGAGGCTTCAAAAGGCCACAAAACAGCCCCGAGGAGGCCCCACTACGGCCCCCAAACGGTCACCGAGAAGATGCGAAACTGCGTTCACGACGTTCCCGACAGGCCAACCACGAGATCCAAACCAACACCCATGAGGCCTCTGACCCACCACCTGGGGCACCCGCCGCCCGTTCGCCGTCCGCGTAGCACGCACCACTCTGTACTCAACAGCTTCAGTCTCCAAGACAACACCCTGTAGTCAACAGCCCCCGTCTTCAAGGCAACACCCTGTGCTCAACAAGCTCCCGCTGCAAGAGAGCACCCTTAAGGAATTCATTCAAATCCCGACCCGCCCGCCCGCCCGCCACCCGCCCGCCCGCCGCCCGCCTGGCCGCTCGCCCGCCTTCCGCGTAGCACGCGCCACCCTGCACTCAACAGCCTCCGCCTCCAAGACAACACCTAGCATTCAACAGCCCCCAGCGCTCCCGACACTGCCCAAGTCCGCTCCCAAACGCGCCACGACACGCCAAGAGGGCCCTAAAGCTTGCCAAGACAGCCTCAAGAGGCTCCGGACACGCCGAAGATGGCCTCAGGACGGCCGACGACGCCGCCAATACGCCCCAAGAGCGCCTCCAGAGGCCCCTCCACAGGGGCCCGCATTTTTGCGCTATCGCATGTTCTGCCTCCCCACGGTCCCGGACGGCGCCAGAGGCCGTTCAGATCGCTCCAAGACGGCCGAAGAGGCTCCCAAGAAAGACCAGGGACGGCCCAGGAGGCTCCCCAGATAATTCAACAGGGCTTCGAGAGCGCCCCAAGAGAGCCCCAAGAGCGACCCAAGAGGGCCCGAAGAGCGCGACATTTCAAGGTCTCCAGCCTGAGAGGCTCCTAGGACGCCCCCGGAGGCCATCAAGAGGCTCCCAAGAAGCCCCGTGAGGCTCCCAAGAGGCCCCCCGGAAGCCCCAATGAGTTCCCAAGGGGCCCCAGGGAGGCCCCCTGCGGGCCCCCAAGAGACTTCGGTAAATCGTATTTCCCAGAGCTTTCCGGGAACATGATTCCTTGGGGTTCCGTCCACCGCCCCAACCATGTTTCCAATAGGCTTGCCGACAAGGCCAAAAAGGGCCCCTCGGTAAGCCCCCAGAGGCCCCCTTGTTAGGAGAGCCGAACAAATCATGTTCCCGGAAAGCTTCCCGGGAACATGATTCTCGGGTTGCCGCCTTCTCCCCAAACCATGTTCCGTAAACGCCCGCCAGGATAAAAACACGAGAGCCCCAAGCAGCGCTACCTGCCGTCATGCTCGGAAACGCGTCAGGTTCCGAAGCCTCCGGAGGCGCCCAACGACACCCCAACAAATCATGTTCCCAGGAAGTCTTACGGTCAGTGCCGCCGACGTTGAAGGAGGACGGTCCAGGACAGAAATCTCCCAAACAGGCTTCCAAGAGGGCGCCGAGACAGCCCAGGGCCGCCCCCACACGGCCCAAGAAAGCCCCAACACAAACGAAAAGGGCCGCAAGAGGCCCCCAGGAGGCACCGAAACGAGGACATATCGTTCGAACGCGCCCAAGATGGCCCCCAGACGGCCCACACGGCTTCCGACACGGCCCAAAGGGACGCCACAATCATTGATTGTCTTTCGATTTTTGATTGATTTCAGACACCCCACGAGAGCGCCGAGACGGCCCACGAGGGCGCCGAGACGGCCGAGGGACGCCCTGCCGCGGGCACGAGGTGGGGCCCGGGATGGGGCCCTCGCGCCGGGAGGCCCGGGGGCCTTGCCGTGGCGCTGGGGGCCTTGTAAAGTCGCCGGGGGGCGGCCCTGGATTGCCAGAAATGGCGTGTCCAGACAACGAACACGACCAATGACCGCCCGAGATCACCCCAGAATTGGTCCCTGACTGTCCAAGAGGCTTCCAAGACGCCCCAAGAGGTCTCCAAGATGGCTCCCAAGGAGCCCCAGGAGGCACAACTAATTAGTTTTCCTTTGGTTTTTGATCGATTTTCGAGTTCTCGCCTTTTTGAGTTTCCTTACGCCCCACGACGGCCCAAGAGGCTTCAATTTCCGCTCCAAGGCATCCCCAGAGTCCTCGAAGACGGTCTCAAGACAGCCCATGGGGGTCCCAAGACGGCGCCAGAGGCGTCCAAGGCGGAGCGAGAGGGCCCCAACACGGCCCCAAGATGGAGGGTTGACACGACCCGAAAATCCGAGTCTTCCATCCCAAGAGGCTCTCAGGAGGCCCCGAGAAGCCCTAACAGGCTCCAAGAGGCCCCAAGAAGCCCCACCAGGTTGCCGAAGCGTATCCAAGAGGCCTCCCACGGAGGCCCCAAGAGGCACAAATCCATGTCTTGCCGTAGGTGTTTGATTGATGTTAGAGTTTTCAGCCTTTTGGCGTCCTGACGCTCCAAGACGGCCCAAAAGGCCTCCAAGACCAATCCAAGATAGCCCACGAGGCCTCCAACAGGGCCCAAGACAGCCCGAGAGGGCACCAATACGGCCCCAAGGGGGGCCCAAGAGGGGTAAGACGAACCGAACATCCGAGCCTTCCACCCCGAGAGGCTCTCAGGAAGCCCCAGAGGCCCCCAAATGGGACCCAAGAGGCCCTCTAAAAGCTTCCCAGAAGGCCGAAGAGGTTCCAAGAAGCAATGCTTTCCCATCGGCTTTTGATGGATTTTAAAGTTCCCAGCCTTTTGGCTTCCCGACGCTCCAAGACGGCCCAAGAGGCCCCCAAGACCGCAGAGGCCTCCAAGAGGGCCCCAAGACGGCCCACGAGGGCCCCAAGACGGTGCCCGAGGCGCCCAAGACGGCCCGAGAGGGCCCCAAGATGGCCCCAAGAGAGCCCCAAGAAGGTGAACGCGAACCCAACAGCAGAGCCTTTCGCCCTAAGAGGCCCACAGGAGGCCCCAAGAGTCCCCAAGTGGTTCGACGAGGCCCACCAAAGCCCCCCACCACGTCACAAAAGGCTAACAGGAGACGTACACGGGGCCAATCAAAATTGCTTCAAGGAGGCCCCGGGAGGCTTCCGGATTGCCCCAATGTGGCCTCAAGCCCGGCCTCTACGCAGCCAAGACGGCCAATTGTTTGCTTCAGGCTGCAGAACATCACTTCCCGACTGCCCGGAGAACCTTGACGATGCCCCCAAGGGACCCCAAGAAGCCCCAAGATGCCCCCGGAGAAGCACCCAAGATGTGCTTGCAACAGCCAATTGAGGAAGCATGGAGGGCCCCCCAGAAGCCCTTCAGATGCCCCCACGAAGACCCAAGAGGTTTCCAAGAGGCCCTGAGGAGGCACGACTATGTCACGCGCCTGTGCTTGATAGCGCTGTCCAAGATCCTCAAGCGCGCCCCTGGCCTGGGCTAGAACCTGAGCGCGCGCGAAGCGCGCGCGATGGTTCTAGTGTGTGTGTATATATATATATATATATATATATGTATAGATATATATATATATATATATATATATATATATATATCGGAGTAGGGCCCAGGGGCGGCCCGGGGTTCTGCCAGTAATCTCCATGGGGGGTGCAGGGCGCCCCGGGAGCGTCCGAAGCGTCCCGGAGGGCCCCTGGGACCGCCAGGAACAGTTCGAGACCGCCCAAGACGGCCCGCGAGCGCTCCAAGACGCGCATAGATAGCCTCAGGAATGGCCAGGAAGGCCCGAAGACGTTCCAAGAGAGCTCCATGAGGCCCCGAAGGCATCCCAAGAGGCCTCCCAAGAGGCCCCGACAAGCCAACATCGTTGGTTTTTGGCCTTCTCGCTTTTTCGGGGTTCCGACGCTCCAAGGCCGTCCAAGAGTCTCCCAAAACCGCTCCAAGACGGCCGAAGAGGCCCCCAAGACCGCCCCAAGACGGCCCAAGATACCCCCAAAATCGTCCAAGACGGCCCAGGAGAGCCCCAAGATGGCCCAGGAGCCGCCCAAGACGGTTCCAGGAGAGCCCCGACAGGGCTTCAAGATTGCCAAAGCGAGCCCAGCGGTTCCCAAGAGGGCCCGCGAGGCCCCAAGAGGCCCCAAAGAGGCCCCCAAGAGCCTCCCCGGAGGCCCCCAAGATGCCCCAAGTGGCCCTGAGCGCGCCCCAAGACGCCTCCAGGAGAGCCCAACAGGCCTCCGAGAGGCCCCCAAGAGGCCCACTGGAGGCCCTCAGGAGGTCGTCCCCATCATGTTCCCGGAAGGCGGTCCGGGAACATGATTCCGCGCCTTGGAGGAGTATTCTGCGCCTTCCGAGGCGCCTTGGACGACGTACGTATGTTTCTATAGATTGTCCTTCTCCTGTGTACACAATCCTACATGTCTTACGTATGTTTATATATATATATATATATGTATATATATATTATATGTATATATATATATATATATATATATATATTTATGGGGAGGGGGTCCTGGACCAGGGGGGGGCCTCACTTTGCCCAGTGGCTGTGGTCACCCCCCCGCCGGAGACGCCAGGACGCTCCCAGGACCCTCTAAAATGGCTCCAGGACGCCCTCAGGACAGCCCAAGAGAGGTCCGAAGCGGCCCGGGAGCACTCCAAGACGGTTAAAAAGCTGCCAAAGCGTCCCAGCAGGTCTCCGACAGCACTCCCGGGAGGGGCCCAATAGGAAATTGTCACTGATTTTTAGTGGGTTTTGAAGGGTTTTGGCGTTCTCCCCAGTTCGGCTTCCAGACGCTCCAAGGCGGCCCAAGAGGCCCGAAAGATCGCCTCAAGACGAGCCCAGAGGCCCCCAAGAGACCACCGAGACAGCCCAAGAGGGCCCCAAGACGGCCCAGGAAGCTTCCAAGACGGCCCAAAAGAGCTCCCAGAACACTCCAAGAGGAGCCCCAGATGGGGAACACGAACTGACATTTCGAGCCCTCGCCCACCAGAAGCTCCCAAGAGGCCCCCAGGAGTCCGCAAGAGGCCTCGAGAGGCCCCCAGGAAGCTCCAAGAGGCCTCCAAAAGGCGCCGAAAGGGCCCCGCAAGGCTTCCAGACGCTGGTGATAATGACAATGATGATTATGCAGGGCGGCCTCAGGCCCACAACCTAAATCCCCAATACTGCTCACGCGGCATGCAAGACGCTGCGGAGATATCCTCGAGTTCGGCGGGGGAGCTTCGGAGACGACAGTGACGAAAATGATGACGATGATGGCGACTATTATGAAGTTGACGACGACGATGATGATGAGGAGGAGGAGGAGGAAGAAGAATATTAAGATGATGATGTTGACAGTGGGAATGGTGATGATGCTGATGATGGTGATGTTGATGATGGTGATCGTGATGTGAGTGATGGTGATGATGATGATGGTGGTGATGCTGACGATCATGATGACGATGACGGTGATGCCGTTGAGGATGGTGATGCTGACGATCATTATGATGATGCTGCTGATGGTCAGGATGATAACGCCGATGCTGATAATAATGGTGGCGATGCTGTTTATGGTGCTTGTGATGCAGGAGTGGGCGGATGATGAAGATGATGACGATGATGATGACGATAACGATGGCGACGATCACGACGACGACGACGACGATAATGATGACGATGGCGATGATGAGGATGATTATGTTGATAATTCAGGTGACGACATTGACGATGATGACGACGATGGCGATGATGACGATGGTGATGACGATGTTGCTGCTGATGGTGGTGATGGTGACGATTGTGATGATGGTGATGGTCATGGTGATGATGACGATGCCGCTGACGATGACGCCGGATATGATGGTGATGAGGATGGCGATGATGACGATGACGATTATCCTAGCTAGAACTTGAGCGCGCGTGAAGCGCGCGCGATGGTTCTAGAATATATATATATATATATATATGTGTGTGTGCGTTGAAATCCTGACGCAACCAAAGGCGTTTGAAGGTTTCCGGCAGGCGCGCGCGACGATGCGCGCGTGTGCAATTCATCCCGTTTCGTGTTGCAAAAGGGCGTTTGGAAACCGATGATTTTGAAAAACGAGTGCACGCGCATAGTACATGTTCGGAGAAGTTGAGAGGGGTGCGGGTACCGGCCTGCCTGGGAAGGTGCGAGCCCTCATTTCGGATGGACGATGGGGCACAGTCGTGTGCAAATTGCAGCACGAAAAGGGGCCCGTCGATTCTAGGGGCGGGCAGATCCTAATGTTTCTTGGAAGGGAAATTTGATGGGGAGCCATGCGTCGCCAGGCCTTTGACAGGGCGCCTCGGCCACCAGGGCGAACTTTGCCTCGGCAATCTACGTAGAGCATTCTAAATGGTGCAGTCTACGTGGTGCAACTAATTTTCACAAACGAGTTGACACATCCCGCGCTCTTGCAAACATCCCACCCACCCACCCGCAACTTTGTTTGCAGAACCCATAAGGTGGCGATTGCGATGCATGCTCGGCATTGGCTGGTGCGTCTCTGCGGCCGCGCCAACCCAAGCACGCGCGCGCAGCGGCCAGCTGGTCTGGCGCGACCGACGCGGCCGCGGTGGCGCTGATCGTTGGGCACGTCCCAGCGGGCACTGCATTGCGAGTCGGCGACTTGGGCGGGCACGGTATCATGGCAACGTCGACAACGATAAACGTTGCGGGCGAGTGTCCAACGACTTCGACGACGACGACGACAACACCGACGACGACGACGACAACACCAACGTCGACGACGACGCCGCCGACGACGACGCCGACGACGACGACGACGGCGACGACGACGGCGATGACGAAGACGACGACGACGACGGCGACGACGTCGCCAACGAATTCGACGACGACGAGGGAGGAGGGAGGACGACGACGGCGACGACGACAACGATTAGGGAGGAGGGAAGACGACGACGACGACGGCGACGAAATAGAAGGGACAACGACGAAACGCCGACGAAAACGACGAGGGAGGAAAGACAGTAAATATGCTCCTCTCCGCCTCATCTTAACCTTGCTGCTCTCACTGCCTGCCTTGCAATTTACTGTCAGTGCTATCATGCGGCACTGCTCCGCAGCTGTTCAATGCTCAAGAGAGAAAAGGAGCGCGCCTGCCTTCGTCCGTCGCGCGTCGTTGGTCGTCGGCCGGCCGGCCTCCTCCCTTCCCACTCTTGGGTACTATTGCTGAACGGCATATTTGTCTTATCATGGATGTCTCTCCCTGAATCCTCCACCACTGAGCAGAGAGAACGTGAGACCTTCATTCCTCTGTCATATTATCCCGATTCTCAGAGGAAAGACTTGTTATCAGCCGAAACCCGCGACCAAGTCGCAACGGGGATGAGCTATGATGAGACAGATGTATTGCCCGCCAGAGACGAGCTCATGACACAAGTTGTACAACGTGACGGGCAAGTATCACAGGGCGGTGGCCCGGGATGGGACCGCCTTCCCTCTTCTTCTATCGCCACCAATGTCTCTAGGGGCAGGACTAGGGGAGATATTGTAGATTTGTCCAGGGACGATTCTCTTTCTCGGATTCCGATCGGAAATCGTGGGCAGACCCCAGATCTGGCCAAACGGGGCGGCACAACAGCAAAGATCAGACGAGGAGCTTTCTCGAGATCGTTGATGGCCGTATCTTCGGAAACGATGAGCTCCAGCCCGATTGCTACGCGGGCTGTTGTACCGGTCGCTGGCCAAGCCAGTGGACCAGGAGAAGATGAATGACCAAAAGGTGTATGCCTTGAGGAGCTCCGCCAAACGGTTGTAAATCATAGCCAGGGAAACCCCCCGATGAATTCGTTTCCAGAAATTCAAAATATACGGGAAAATAATTCATGGTTTCTTCACTTAATTACGCAATATGAATTTTGAAATTACCAAATATTATCTCCGTACGCCGTCAACGTCGCTTCGAAATCGTGCCATCACCGTTGTTTCGATCGAAAGTCTGTGCTGGTTGTGTTTCGCTCTCTCTGCCTGCCTTTTCCTCTCACGAGCTTGCGTCGGCAATGTTGCTTGTTGTTGCATGGGTATCGGAGAGTTGTATTACCGCCAGTTTATCTTGCACTTGCTTCTTATCCTTCTGTCTTCATAGACTGCGTACTCCCATCCCCCGTCTTTGCACGCCGTGCCGCTGCGGTGGGTCCGCGGAGCGCTTTGGCTCAATATGTCCATTTTGGACATCGCCAGCGCAGGGGGGGATCTCCCGTTTTGGGGCCCCCTCCCTGGGGTCGCGGCCCAGCGCCGTGCCGCCGTGCACGGGGGCCGCGCATGCGCGGCGCCACGTCGCCGCCGCAGCTTCGTCGGCGGCAACGGCGCGGCGGCCCACCTCGCCAGGGCGTACGACGGCTTCAAGAAGACCCACGACGCCAGGCGCCCCGGATGGAGGGGGAGGGCGTGGCTGCGGTAGAGGGCGCCCAGGAAACTTGAGGCGGGGTTAGTGGGGTAACTTGGAGCAGAAGCAAAATGGGGTCGCGGGATTGTCTCCAACATCCTCCACTTGCCGTGTTTCTTGTGTTCACTTCCTCCTTCGCATTGCTTTCCCTCCGCTTCTTCGGTTCCCTCCTCCTCCTCCTCCGCTACCTCTTCAGCTTCCCTTCCCCTTCCCCCTCCCCCACCCCACCCCCGACCCCTTTGTCCTGCTCCTCCTCCTGCTCCACCTCCTCCTGCCCCTCCTCCTCCTCCGCCCCTTTCTCCTTTTCATCTTCTCTTGCAGCGGCCACGCCCTCAGGCAGATTCGCTGGGGCGACCGCGCTGTGCCTCGCGGGCGCCTGGGCCTGGTCCGGAAAGGCCGTGTCGTGGCCAAACGCCGACAGCCTGCGGCCGGGCGGCAGCGGTGGTCCCACGAGTGGGACATCGCGCTCGTCCAGGCCGCAGCCTACCGCAGCCTGGCGCGGGCAGGGCGCCCGCGCAAGGGCAAGGTGGCCTGCCGACGCGAGAGAGGGCGAGGGGGAGGGGGGGGAGGGGGAGGAGGAGGAGGAGGAGGAGGAGGAGGTGGACAGAGGAGGAGCACGAGGTGGAGGAGGAGGGTTTAACCGCCTTCCCCTCGCAGGTGGCGATGGGCAAGACGCGGCGCAGTCTGGAGCTCGCCTCCGCGGTGGCCCGCGTCACCGAGCGTGCTCTCGACTCGCGGCTGCGCACGTGGTTCCAGGACTGGGATGGGGAGGGGGGGGGGGGGCAAGGTCCAGGAGGAGGTGTAGGATGGCATTAGGGGAGGGTGGTTGCCAGCGGGTCGGTAGCACAGGGGACGTGGATGGGAGGGCAGGTGGGATGTGGAGGTGGCTGATGGAGACGAGGCACGGCGAGGACAGGAGGATCTCTTCCATGCTTAGAGGGATCGAGCGGATCGTCAGGGTCACCAAGATGAGTGGGAGGATCAGCGTGAGGGGGACCATGATGAGGCGGACCATGATGAGGCGCGCGATTGCGGAGGAGCACGGTCGCGAGGGCACGGTCACCGAAAAAGGACGGCAGAGCGGCAGGATCAGGAGGGGCATAGTCTGGTGGCCGTGCCCTGGAATGGGGATGGGCACGGTTGACTCTGGTCAGGACAAGCAGATCCACGGCGTGTTGGTGAACCGCGGGTTTGACTGCGCGCCCTGGAAGGTCCGCTTCGGGAAGCTGTCTGCCATCGTCGCGCCCCACGCGCGCTACCTCGTCCTGGACCCTCTGCCTGCTCTCTCCTCCAGTGCGCTTGGTAAACCATGCTCCTCTCCTGCTCTCCCTCCTGGCCCTCTCCATCTCCCACCATCCAGTTTTTTTCATTTCTCCTCTTTGTTGCACCGCGTCCTCTCTATCCGTCCGCCTCTGCGCGTTGCCGCTGGGGTTCGAGTCCATCCCGCCTCCGTCCGGACCTCTCCCATCCGCTCCCCGGCCGCGCGCAGGACACCGACACTGGGAAATACAAGACGATCTCCGCGACGGAATACCTCGTCAGCGGGCGTGGTGCTGTTTTTCCAGAGCGAGGTTCGGTCGAGCTGCTGGCGATCAAGAACCACATCGTCGCGGTGAACTCGGAGCTTTGGGGTTTTGGGTGGGTTGCAAATCAGGGCTGGCGTTCAGTGCCACCTCCCCTCCTCCCCTCCTCCCCCACTTCGTCGTGGCGCCCCTGCTTCCCGCTCTCGGCGCCCTCCACCTCGCCGTCGTGCCCCCCCTTCTCCAACTCCGCCTCCTCCTGCTCCTCGTCCTCTTCCTCCTCCTCGCCCTCCCCTGTCCCTGCCCACCTCCGCCCACCCCCCACCCCCGGCCACCTCCGCCCCCCACCTCTGGCCGCCCCCGCCCGCCCCCCACCCACACCTCCACCCCGCCTCCATGGCGGCGGTGGCGGATGCTGCAGCGGAGGAGGAGGCGGGGCAGGACGCGGCGGTTGAGGAGGAGGAGGAGGAAGAGGGGCAGGCCTGTGAGGGAAGGGCTATCACTTGGGACGGGAGGGGACTGAGGATGCGAGGGTGCAAATGCAGGCGGCAGAGGTGGTGGAGACGTGCTAGTACCCCTCAGGAGGCACACGAGGACAGATTGGATTTGCCTGTCCCTCCTGTGTTTCTGCAGAACGGCAAGGCTTCAACTATTTTGGAGGGTGTTGAGCGGGCTTCGGGGCCTCTGAATCTTGAGGGCGTGATGGCGTTGGCTTCTCAGGTTCCATATGTTTTTATTAGTCAGGTGCCGGATAAAGCATCGAGTAATGCGCGGGCATTGGCGTTCCTCCACGAGAAGTACAGCCGGGCCCCCAACATTCTCGAGAGTCCGCTGCAGTGCTGCAGCGTGCACGCGGTGCACACCACAATGGTGCATGCTGTGGGCGAGGACTGCGGGGGCGGGGAGCGGTGCGGGGGGGAACGGAGGGGGCAGTATAGGCAAAAGGGGGGGCGCTCGGGGACGGATGGTATCTGTGCTAGATCCCCGTTGTTCTAGAGAGCGCCCCCTTCCCACGTCCTTCGGCGTAGTCTGTCGCCGCTCTCCGTCGTCGCATCCGCCCCCCTCCCTCCTTTCCGACAGCGCCCAACGCAGGGCAACTTGATTGGGGACATCCATGCGAACACCGTTGTCCACAGAAGCGTTCATCATCATAACCTGGTCGCACGCGCGCTAGGGTCGCTGCTCTTGGAGCCAGGGGTGGTCGAGGTGAACTGGCTGGACCTCCCGGACCCGAAGTGGGGGGGGCACTTGGACAGCGTCTTGGGCTTCACGATCGGGAAAGACTCCCGCGGCCGGACGGACAACGTCGGCGCCGCTAGCTGTGACCAGCAGGCGGGGATCAGTAAAAACATACAAGTGATGGCCAGCGGGGGAGCACGAACAGGAGCAGCGGCTTGACGGCACAGGGTGTTTTTTTTGTTTTTCCCGAAAGTTCGTGGGCGTTCTGGCACAGCGAGGGTTTGAGCACGTTTATGTGCTTTTTTTTTTTTGTTCAACGACGCCCCGCTCTCCCTCCCTCCTCCCCTTCCCCTCTCTCCCTCACTGCCTCCCATCCGTCCTCCCTCCCTTCCGCCCCCTCCCTCTCCCTCTCCCGCTACCTCCCCCTCTCTCCGTTCCTGTCTCTACCTCTCTCTCTTTTTTTTTTTTCTCTCTCTCTCTCTCTCTCTCTCTCTCTCTCTCTCTCTCTCTCTCTCTCTCTCTTCTCTCTCTCTCTCTCTCCTCCCTCTCTCTCTCTCTTCTCTCTCTCCCTCTCTCCTCTCTCTCTCTCTCTCTCTCTCTCTCTCTCTCTCTCTCTCTCTCTCTCTCTCTCCTCTCTCTCCCTCTCGCTCTCTCTCTCGCTCTCCTCCTCCTCTTCATCTCTCCATCCTCGCTATCCCTCCCTCTCCCTCTCGCCCTCTCTCCCTCCCCCCCCCCCCCCTCCCTCCATCTCTCTCTCTCTCTCTCTCTCTCTCTGTCGTGCACCATGGCCGGAGGATGAGGAGAATGTCAGCAGTGCGTTTGCAGGGAACCGCGTCCAAGATGGCGCGCATGGCGAAGATCAAGCAATTTCTGAACGGGGACATCCGCTCAGACAGGATAGTGCACTTCGAGAGGCTGTGCGGCCAGTGCGGCAGCCACGACGAGGCCGTGGATAACATCTTCGCCGCGCTGCTCGAGGGCGGCGTGCTCTTGCCCCCCGGGTGCCGCGAGCCTTCCAAGAACCGCTGGGGCCATATGGACGAGAGCATGGCAGAACAGGCTCCCCTCTTCCGCCCCCCCCCCCCCCCCCCCCGAGTTACTGCCTGCCCTCCTGCCCCCCTCCGCCTCGACATTGCCCCCGCCGACTTGTGCGCATGCCGCCAGCTTTCTCTATATGTTGTCTCATTGTTTCATCCATTTTGAACGTGCCATTGCTCTCCCTGGTGCTTGGTGCGTTTCTAGGCCCCCGCCCCCCTCCACCCCTCTCTGCCAACCTTTCGCTACGATCCGCGTTGCGCGCCCTTGTGCCTATGTGACTGGCATGCGATCCGTAGCGGATTTGGCTTGTAGCATTTGCGTCTTGCGGCAGTGCAATGGCAGTCGACGAGGCGGCGTACGACGAGACGGCAGATGAGGATGACGATTGGCTGGAGGAGCATCGGCGTCTTATGGAAAGCGTGGAACGGCAGGAAGAGGAGCATCGGCTACTTCTGGAAGAGTCGCGCAGGAGCAAGTACGAGATCGAGTTGGCCTTGTTCAGGTTCCAGTGCATCTTGAGGAGCCGATCGCCTTCATCTCCGACGTCTTTTGCGTCGGCTCCGCCTACCTCGCAGCCTGACGATGCCTCCCCGCGGGACACTGCGTCTGACCGTCCTCTCGCCGTCACCCCGCCGTTGTGGCCGGCCAAGAGCGAGAGCACAACTGACCTCCATACACCATGCGGATCAGCCGAGCTGGACTCCGTTGGGCCTCCACCGACATCTCCGCCGATGCACGGCGAAGCTGAGAATCCGCCGCCGCGACCTCCGCCGGCACCGCTTCCCACGGAGCCGCGACTCGCATCGGCCCAGCTTGGGCAGCCTCCACCAGACGAGCCCCAAGGATCCACGTTCACGATCCCCGAGAATGCGGTTGCTGCTAACAGCTGTGCATCTACCGCGCCCGCCGGAGCTGTCCGAGAGTCATCGCCTCGGCGGTCGCGATCGGCACCGCGGTGCAGGCCAGTGTATATCTAGCCCTGTCGAACATCTTTCGGTGTCGAGCCCGAGCGCAGAAAAGCGAGTCGTCGGCGGTCGGCGTTGACAGCGTCGCCAGCGTCGGCGGGGTCAGGGAAGCATGGTGGACAGGATATCATGGAGTGTAGAACTGGCAGGGGGCACTGTTGTACATGGCACGATAGGAAGAGATCAATGCATAGTAGACTGCTCTCGTCAAGTAGTAATGGGTGGAGGGTCAGAGATGCAGGTATGTAAGTGGGCTTGTGTAGTCACTCACCTTTCTCTTCTGCTTACCTTGTTTCATGTTCATTGCCTTTGCCCTTTCCGCTTTGCAGGCGCCAGGCATCATGATCCACGACCTGGCCGCGAGGGCGATCTTGCGAGCTTTCCCCCGGTGGGAGAAGATTGCGGCGGCGGCAGACCAGGCTCCGCTCGGGGGAGGGTTGCCTGCATCGATCCAATGCTCATGTTGCCCCGCCGTCCGCGGCCCGCCCCCCTGCCCTCTCCGCGCGTCGGGTGGCGAAGGAGGCGGAGGAGGAGGAGGCGGAGGAGGAGGGGGAGGGGGATCGTGACCCCTCGCCTCGGCCCCCGTCCTCACCCTGACCCTGCTACCCCGACGCACTGCAGCTAGCTACCCCGCCTCCCCACCAAACGCCCGCTCGTGTCGGACCCCCCCCCCCCCCAGCGCCCCTGGCCCATTCTCCTCATCTACACTCCGACCCCGGAAGCTCAAGCAGGATGCCGACACCGTTGAGTATCGCAAATACGTGGCCAGCAAGATTTACCGCGCGTGCTGCGTGATGAGGGCGGGGACATTTAAGATCCGCATGCTCAGTGCGATGTACGCCGGACGGCCACTCCACTGGCTTTGGCAACGCCTGGAGTGGCTGGACGAGAATCGCAGCGGCATCCTTGATGCGACGATCTTAGCATCACCGATCGTGGAGTCGATGGGGTCAGTCAGGAGGAGAGGATGAGGATGACGATGCGGACTAGGAGAACGGAGACGAGAATGGCAGTGGGATGGTGCGGATGTTGCGGCGGTCGTTGCGGGCCTTGTGTTGCGGGGTTCATCGCCGCACGATCGCCTCTGAGATGTTTTGCACCTCTGCTTGTCTCAAGCTCCGCCCTTCTTCTAGTCATTATCTTCTCGTGGCGTCCGACCATCAGCCTCGAGCATCCCTGAGGCCATCGATCCCACGGTGAGCCCATTCGAGGAGTGCCAGCGGCGCCTGCAAGAGATGCTGTGCAGCGACTTCAGCCTGCCGCTGAACTTCCGCGTGGCCGAGTCCGAGCTCGCGTCGTTCTGGTACCACTTCAACGGCCAGGTCACGGCTCTCAGGATTGCCCGGGGCTTGGCGATGCAGATCAGCGCTTCCGCGCATGCCCAGTTGCATTGGAAGTTCCAGGCAGCATGACAATGTCGCAAGGTGAAGGTGAGCTAGGATGGGACGCAGCCAAGCGGGCATTAGGCGAGATTGAGGCGGTGGGTGCCACACGGGGGAGGAAGAGGAGGAGACAGAGGGCCATGGTGGATAGAGTGCGGGGGAGAGGTAATTGCAAACCTCCCCCCCCGCCCCCCCGCCCCGTCCTCCTTGCCCTCCACCCCTCCCCGAACACCCTAGACGGCGTTTGGCATTCTGGTCCATGAAGCATTGCCCCGACCCCAGCCACCGCCGCCCTGGCTCACTCGTGGCCATGTCCTAAACGTCGCCACCCGCCATGGGCCCCGCATCTTTCCTGAATGCACAGTCCGTTGATGGGGCCTTGCCGTAGGCTGTCGCGTCGTCGTTGGTGCCATATTGTTTCTCGCCAGCCCGCCCCCCCCCTCCCCCGGAGGTTTCGCGACGCGCTCGGGGACTGGCCATTTCGATTGTTGCGGTTGGCTATGGCGGCCCCCCTTCGAGAACTCCGAGATGCCGCCAAACAGTTCTTCCATGTCGACGAATGCTGCCTCGAACCTAAATTAGCACGGAGGATGCGGCGCTTGTGGCCAAATTCGGAAGAGATGTTGAATGATGCTGCTTTCTGGCGAACGTTTCGCACATTTGGTAGACACGCGCTGCTGACAGATATGAATGTCGAGCGTTTGTTTGCACAGGTGAAGCACGCTATTGATATAGCAGACCCATGCTTGGAACGAGTGCGAGTGAACGGGTACCTCTCTGAGTGTTTGTCTCAACACCTCCGTGCCGGGGGATCTGACCCACGCGAAGAACATGCGCAGGCTTACCGTGATGCTGGGGTTCCTCTAGAGGCAGCGTGCAGTGGTGAGCGCAGGGCCGCCAGGGCGGCCCCAGGCTGGATGCTTTACGTAAATGCCTCTGAGCGTCCGAGTGGGAGTCGGGCAGCCCCTCGATCGAAGCAGCAGAAGATTAGCGACAGGCGCGAGTTGAGGGCGCAGTTTCAAGCACTACCCCCGGAGGAACAGGCTATATGGGATGCTAGAGCTGCCGACAAGTATATCGATAAGCAGCAGGCAGTGGCAGCAGAACGCGAACTTCCAGAGTTTGACCCCTTGCCCCCAATACGAGAGCAACAGGCCATGTGTGGCCTTAGTGGAGACGGATTGCCCCTGAGACAACAGGTGTTTTTGGAGGCGGCAGCAAGTGCTTGCGACGATTCCTTCCGAAGCTGGGGTCTGACGGCACGCTCTCAATTCGTCGATGGGGCCTTTGTTAAAGATGCGGGGATTATACCTCAAGGGGCCAAAATAGGTTATCCTCGTGCATGCTGGCAGCGCCACGCTGGAGTACGTGTGTCCCAGGACGCCCGTAGGTACGAGACGATCTGCCGCAGTGGTTTGGGCTTGTCAAAGTTTCTTTGGGACCAGAAGTGGCAGTTCGAATGGCTGAAGGTGGAACTGAGCACACCTGGTGATCCTGGGACACCGCAGGCTGGTGGATTTTTCTGGACTGCATACACGAGAGGGTCGAACCCCATGATGACTCTTTTTCTCGCAGGCGCTCTGGTCTGTCACAATCTAGCTTGACGTCTGCATCTCCTACCTTCCTGATAGCACTGGCTACTTGTGCGCCCCTGGTCCTGTGTTCCCCACCGCCCACGTATCACCTCCTGGCCTGCCTCCTGGGGACCGTATGGCGCCTCTTTATTGGGAGCTGTTGTCACCATCCTCCCTCCGCCCCCCCACCCCGCCCCCTCCTCCCTCCGCCCCCCCCCCCCCCCCCATTGCCATCGGCAGGCGATGCAGACCACGACCTCAGGGAGTTGAACCTCCGCGTGGAGGGTGACAGCCTCGTCGTGCTGAACCAGGCGTCCCTGATGAAACTCTTGTTGGGCGACGACGATCCGTTGCTGAACCAGTCCCTGGTAGTCCGCAGGGTGAAGACGGTGGTGAACGTCGACCCCTTGCGCCCCGTGAGCCACAACGACATTGTGGAGATGATGCCCCCGGAGATCGTAATGAACTGCGTACTCGAGGCCTGTGGCTGCCCAATGCTGCCACGGGAGTCGGGCTGGAGCGACGACGATGGCGATGCAGGAGGAGGGCGGCGGTGAGGGGTGAGCTGGTGCGAGTGCAACGATGTGGATTGGCGGCGACGGCGGTAGCGACGGCGGCGACGCTGGCGGCGGTTGCGATACCACGGCGATGTCGATTTGCTTGCTTTGTTCGTTAGGGGCGACGTCGGCCACTGACACCTTTTTCTCTATCCGCGCCGTCGTGCCCAACCAGCCCTTCCGCTCTCCCACGGTGGAGCGCCCCCCCCCCCCCCCCCCCCCCCCCCCGCTCCCCCCCCCCCCCGGCGATTTCCCAGCGGGGTCTTGATCTGATGCATGGGGGCAGGGGGTTGGGGAGGGGGTAGGTGGGGTTCGGACGACACTTACTAAGAGTGGGGTGTACAGACAGCCTCACTTCCCCCTCCTTGCCACCCCCCTCATTCTTCTGCTGCGCCCTGGTCCCGAGGGGCCCTTCCTCCACCGAGCCCCTGGTTCACCTCCTGCCCCCCCACCCCTTCCCCCCACCCTTGGGGCGGGCTCGGGCGCGCCCTGCGCCCTTCTACTGGGCCCTTGTGGCCATCCGCTGAAGCCCCCCCCCCCCCGCATTTTTTGCAGTCCCGAACGGGGTTTTTACAGTCCCTTCTCAGGGAGTCGCGCCTGAAAAGGCTACAGAGGACGACGAAGCTGTTTGCGACTTCGGCAATCTCTTTGACGCGGACACTAGCTTCGGCCGCCTCATGAAACACTTTAGTGACGCTTTCAGGGGCACGGACTTCTCGGGCACCATCGGGGCGAACCAGTCGGTGATCGCGGCCTTGCCCCGCATCCGAGAGGAGGCGTACGATGCGTTTTTTACGCAGACAGCGACGAGGAGGATCCAGCGCAGCCTCCAGCGCCGCCGCCACCAGCGGTGCCTGCGCCGCCGCCTGCGGTGGCTGCGCCGCCGCCTGCGGTGGCTGCGCCGCCGCCAGTGGTGGCTGCGCCGCCGCCAGACGCTGCCCCGGCAGTCGCGCCGCCGCCCCCAGCCGCAGAGGAACCTGTGGCGCCTGCTGCAGCGGCCGCTGCCCCTGCTGCCGCTGGTGAAGAGATCCCTCCACCACCCAAGCCAGTTGGCGAGCGTCAGAGGCGGGCCAGGGCCTGGGGACCGTTCCAGATCGCTGAGGTTTGGGCTGACGGGGAGCATGTCGGGTGGGGCGCCACATGCGGGCTCCATTGCAACGAAGGCGACTCTAACCAGTGTAAGCGGAACATGAAGTACAAGGGTCGTGGCCGTGACCCGATCCTCGACGACGAAGGGTGCGTGCGGCAACTGAAACGTTGGCTCATTGCTGGGTTGAGTATTGATCCGAGCGACCCTAGGGCCCGGGCTCTGCACATGCAGGTGCCCATTCGAACCCTCGGGCCTCAAAGGGTGCCCGAGGATCTAGACGCGCCCCCATAGATGTTACGTTGAGGGGCTTAAGATCAGCCAGTTCAGACCCCATGCACTCCGAAGACCAGGGGCCATCTTTCTTGGGGGGCGGGAGTGGGGGCGAGGAGGGATATCCAGATCGGTAGTGTAGCTGCGTGGGGGTGGCGTACATTTCAGTGGCATCGCCAGATCTCTTTGGTCGAAGGGGGGAGGAGGTGGCGTGAGGTGGCGGCGTTTAGTCTCGGTCTAGTAAGGCATAGTAACATCTGGGGAGGCGCCGCCCTTCGCGCGGGCGGCTTGCATGTAGGGCGCTCTTCGCTTGGACAGGCACGGAGTTGGGGCGGGCCATTCGCCTGTCTATGGCGTCGCGTGGGGCTTCGGAAACGATATTGCAACCCCTCTCCTTCAACCTCCCTTCCGCAGGCTGCTGCCGAGGTCGGCTCGGCAGGTGCGCAATGAGGATGATTGTATCAATGATGTAGATGATGAGCCGATCCTGGACACAAGCCCCCCAACGGCAGTCTCTTCGCACATTGACCCCCACTGGAACCAGCAGCGTTGATATGACCAGGGGGTCCCGTCACCTTTTGGAGGCTTTTCGACTGCATTAGCATGGGGGTCCGAGTATTGGAGAATGTGTCGCCCAGCACTTGCAACCCATTCCTTTGAACACCCCAGATCGGCCTGCCCGTTGTGCGCATGAGGGGTACAAACAGGATCTTCGGTACCACGTAGACAGCTGTTCAGTGCCAAGCTCGCAAGTGTTTGAGCCCTCGCTCTCCCGTCAGAATTGCAGGCCGCGGTGATGAGCGGGCGCAGCCAGTCAGGCGGAGCTGCCAAGCCATTGTCCGCCAAGAGCATCATGGACTCCCTGCGTGAGAACGCCGCAACGGGGGCGCCCGCGGTGCCCGCGGCGCCGGCTGCAGCCAAACACAGGGCGGCTCCGAAGCGCAAGGCCGCGGCAAAGGCAGCGTCTCCGGCGGGGGCCGAGTCGACTCGCGGCCCTCCGGCGAAGAAGAGGCGTGGCGCTACGGTGCCCTCGGCCCCTGAGGGAACCACAGCCGCTTCGCCGCCCGACGCTACGCCCGCCTCAGACGCCACGACAGGCGCAGAGGCAGGGACAGCATCGCAACCTCCTGTGGCGGCTGCCGCGGACACCGTTGAGCGCATGGGTGCTGAGATGAATGGGCTCTGCGCGGAGTTGCAGGAGATAGCCCTTTCCCCGCCAGTGACCTCCCAGACGGCCTCGATTGGCGCGTCAGCAGAGTGCCAGGCAGCAGTCTGTCCAAGCATCAGCGCCACCCCTGCAGCCGCAGGCGTCGCCACAGCACCAGCGGCGCAGGTACCCGAGGCGTCATCAGCAGGTGTCGCTAGTCAACCGTGCGCGCCTGCTGCCCCAGCGTTGCCGTCGGCTCCTCCCGCGGACTGCCATGAAGGTCCTGAGCCGCCATGCAAGGCCCCTCGGGTCGGCCTCGCAGCCACCGCTCCTGCTGGCGAGCAGGACGCGTCGACGCCAGCCGCAGAGGAGGCGATCAACGCTGGTTGCGCCTCCTTGGCGGCGGGTGCTGCGGCAGTGCTTGTGAATGACGATGATGCCGAGCCGCAGCCTGGCGTCATCCCTGACTGGATCTCCGTGAAGTCGGGGTCAGAGCCCGACGAGAAGAGCGTCGCCACCGACGTTCCAGCTGCTAACGTGCCTGCGGCCGACGCGGCGCCCGACCCCGCCGATGCCGACGCGGACCTGGCGCTGGAGGGCTCGCTGGCCGATCTACTCGACGCGGATGGGGTGGCCCACTCCTCGCCGCCTCGCGTGTGCTCGCCACCGCCGACGCCCGCCAGCCTCACAGTTGTGCCGACGCCCCCCGCGCCAGCTCGAGCGCATGCCGTTGCCATGGCCGAGGCCCGGGCACGCGTCGCCACCCCGCGCGAGTTCATGCGAGCCTCCGACCCCGCCTTCGTGGCGATGGAGCATGCCAGCTTTGACGTCGACAATTTTGGCCGTGCCGCCGCCCGTGCCCTTGCGGCGGGCAACTGCCTGCAGCTTGCGGCAGTCGACGCGTGCGATGGCGCCGATGCGGATATCCCATCGACGCAAGCGTCCCCGCCCTCCCGCCGCCGCACTGTGCCAGAGGATGGTGCGATCGGTGCGCTGGACGCCACGCCGCAGACCAAGACCTTGGGCCTCAAGCTGCCACGGATGCTCGCCAGGCCATCGCCTTTCACGCCGAGGCTGCGTCCCTTGGCGGAAACGCCCTCGGTCACGGCGAGCCCAGTGTCCACGGCCACGCTGCCGATGCCATCGCCCTCTGACCCGCGGCAGCTATCCCCGCCAGCGGGCGCTACGCCAGAGCCCGCTGTCCCGGGCAGTGCGCTTGTGCCCGTCGCCGAGCCCCCGCCGTCGGAGGTCGCGCTGGTGCCTGCCGAGGCGCATCCTCCCCACTCCCTCTTGGCTCTCGGCCTCGCCGCCGACGCCTGTCCGCGCCCTCCGCCCGCAGCGTGCTCGCAGTGCGAATGCTGCGAGGCGGAGGTTGGGGATCTTGGCGGGGGCCCCGCAGCGACGGCGACGCTTCGGATCTGCCCCGCCAGGCTCGCATGGACGTGAAGGCCATGGGCACGTTGCTCGGGAGCATCTTCAAGTCACTCCCAGCTGCCGAGGCTGACAGCAGCGACGAGGACACTGTCCCCCCGTCCCGCCGCGCAGGGTTTCTCGGTGGGCGGTTTCGGTAGTTTCGGGTGAATTTCTGGAGACCCCCCCGTCCAAGTTCAACTCGGACGGGCGCCGCGCAGGTAATTACAGGAAATTGGCGTCCCGAAATACGGGAAATTCGGATCTGCGTGAGGGGTGCGCCCAAACGGGAAATGCGGAATTTCTGGAATTTCCCGCAAAATAATTTTCGGGAGGGGCCCGTCCAAATTGAACTCGGACGGTGAATTTCCAGAAATGGCGCGCAAAATATGGGAAATCCCTTGGGAAACACTGCACGAAATCATACCGCCGCCGCGGGTTTGGCACCTCCGAGGAGTCCGACTCGGCCGCCCGAGCGCCAGAAGCCCCACCGGAGGCGGGCGGGGCGGGGGCGCGGCTGTCGCTTCGCTCCCTGCGGCGGCCAGGCACCCAGAGGCCAGGCGGCGCGTAGTCGGGGCCCTGCCCAGCCTCCCTCACCTCCTTCCCAGCGCGGGGGGGACGAGCGCAGTGCGATGGCGACGGCGGCGGCGTCGGGACAGGCGATGGCGTCGGCAGCTGCGGTCAGACGACGGCCTTTGTCGCGAGGGCACCTTGCGTGAGGAAGGGGGGGGGGGGGGGGGGCCCTCGCTGGCGAGCCCACGCATACCGACCGACGCCAAGGCTGGCTGTGCGAGGAGGGGGAGACAGGCACCAGACAGCCCATGCAGGCATCTTTGGAGGGTCCGCGCCGGCATCTGTCAGGCCTCTGTCCGAGCCATTGCATGCAGGCTCAGGTGGTGTCGCACCTGTGCCTAGCGCGCTGCCCCCGTTCCGCGCGGCACGGGCACATGGCGCACTCCTCGTCTCCCCGCTGGCGCGCGCACAGCCCCGAGCATGCGGGCGTCGAGGCTGGCGACGCTGAGGTTGCCGCAGACGCCGCCGCCGCCTTCGCGGCCACAGTCGCTCCGCCTGAGGACAGCGGGCGCGCCGACTCTGCGGAGGCGCTTCATGATGCTGGTGCAGGCCTGGGACGCGAAGGCGGTCATGACGCGGCGGCGGACGCGCAGGAGGCGTACAATGGCGAGACCACCGCTCCTCTGGATGTAGAGGCTGGCGATGCGACCGCTGCTGATGACGCGCGGCTGCTCCTTCGCCCGCTGCTGGTTGAGAGGCCTGCTGCCGACGCGACCGTCCCGACGGTGGAGATCGCCAGCGGGGCCGCCTTGGCGTCCTCTGCGACGCAGACGGACATCATTTGGGTCGGGCCCTGCGTAATCC
Source organism: Prorocentrum cordatum (assembly GCA_963575745.1). Classification (NCBI taxonomy): domain Eukaryota; class Dinophyceae; order Prorocentrales; family Prorocentraceae; genus Prorocentrum; species Prorocentrum cordatum. The sequence continues at coordinate 998,418 of CAUYUJ010013113.1, read as the reverse complement.
AGGTGCCGACCACTCCAGAGGCCGCGGCAGGCGCCGCGTCCAGCAGCAGTTCAGACGGCATCGGCGTCTCCCCAGGCGGCTCGGCTGCCGCGGCGGCGGCGCCGCTCATCCCCAGGCGCGACCCGCCCTTGGCGCCAGGTATCCCGCCGCCGCCCCTCCAAGGCGCCGCCGCCCACAAGGCTGCTGCGCCGGGGCTCCTGCAGGGCCCTGCCGCGGCCGCCGGGAGCCCGCCAGCTGGGCAGGGGATCTCGCGGGAGTGCGTGCCCTACGGCAAGCCGCCCCCGCCAGGGTTCCAGAACGCCCCTCGCCCCTCGCCGCCGATCCATGGCAGGCCGCCGCCACCGCTCCCTTCGAGTTCAAGCGCGGCGCTGCCGGTGGGCTGGGTGGCCAAGTGCCATCGGCGTTGGCGTGCCCGTCGTTTCGCGTCAGTCGGCCTCGTCGATCGAGTCGGGGTGTCGGTGGCTGGAGTCCGCCTGTCCTTTGATGTCACAGCGACGGTGGTGTCGGCGACGACGTTGCGGCCCAGGCGGCGGCTGGCGCGGTCCCGTGGAAGCCGCCGCCGGGCTCGCGGCCGACGGTGCCGCAGCCGAAGCCCGCGCCGGTGGCCCCTCGCCCTCCGCCTCCGCCTCCGCCTCCTCCTCCTCATCATGCTCCTCATCCTCCTTCTCCTCCTCCTCCTCCGCCTCCGCCTCCGCCTCCTCCACCTCGTCCTCCTCGTCCTCCTGCTCCTCCTCTTCCATCCCCATCCTGCTCCGCCTGCCCTGACTCTCCAGTTGGTGGTGCCCTACCTCCTTCACGCCCCACGCCGCCGCCTCCGCCGCGTCGTCCGTTTCGCCCGCCCCCCTTGCGCGCGCATCCCCGCAGGTGGTGCAGCACATCACTAACCACCACATTCACTTGTCTCGGGTGGAGGAGATCTACGGCCCGCAGTGGGCCTACTACGCGTTTTTGACGTTCGAGCAAGCGCGCGATGGCTGGATCACGTTGTACACCCGGGGCTACGAGAGGCTGTTCTTCCACAACTGGATGACGAGCGAGTCACGCTGGTACCCTCCGAACGACGAGGGCGGCACGGGCGGGGCGCCTGACGTGTGAAGGCCCTGGGGTAGGCTCCAGGCACTCGGCGCGGGGACAGCGCCATTCTCGGGCTGCATCCTCTCCGCGCACTTTCTAGGAGAGCCTCCTGTGACAACGATGACGACGTCGACACCGTAATCTTGCCTCTTGCCGCGACGGCGATTGGCGGCCGCTTGCTCTTCGGGGCCGTCTTCGCCGCCGTTATCCTGGCGTGCGAGGGTAATTCATGTGCGCGCTGCTGCGTGTTAGGTGCGCGTGGGGGCAGCGCGCCCTTCCCCCGTCTATCTTTTCGACTGTTCCACGTTCTGCTGCAAGGGACTAGTGTTAATCTCAATCTGATCAGGCTCTTTCTGCCCTGCTCCTCTCACTCGCCTCTGCGCTCTGTTCCCGCGTCCGTGTAGCGCGGGCTGAATTGCGCCTCCGGCGCCAACTATACTGATAAGCGGCCCAAGTGACAAAAAGTGCGGGCGCGGCATATGCGGGAGCAGAACGCAGAGGCGAGAGGGAGTAGCAGACCGCTGTGATATCACCATGCCGTTGCTGTGGATCGCTAGCGCACCAGTCAGAGGCCTCCTGGAGGACGTACCCTGCCGCCTGTGCGCAGGCTCAGGCTACGCTATACCATGACACTGCCAGGGTCTCCAGGGTCAGGCCAAGTCCAGGGCCCTGGGCTTCATGGGTCTCGTCCTGGGCGTCCTGGTCTCGCTCACATCTGGGATCGTAGGTAATGGCGGCGTTGCGTTGGCTGGTCAGGGGGGCGGGGCCGGGCCAGGTCAAGAACGCCTTGCAGAAGGCGATCACGCAGATGCACGATCTCTTGCCGAAGCAATACGTCCCGAACGTGCTCGATGCGATCTCCCGCTGCGGCGATGAGCTCTCTGTCGGGACAGGCGCCGCCCCGCTATGCCGCGAGTGCCACACGTGGCGTCACGCTGTCCGTCTTGCCCATGCTCGCCTCTCCCCCGCACCCTTCCTCCAGCGCCCTGCGCCCCAGAGGCTTCAGCGGCAGCGATGTCTTCAGCAAGATCTTGGACGCGTTCGCCATCGAGTGGAGCGACCGCTTCGACAAGCGGATCACCTTTCACAAGAAATTCCAGTGCGAGTGCGGGATCACTCAGCAGCTGTTCCTGACGCGCGAGTTCCCGGACTGCGAGTATCTCTTCTCCAACATGTCAGAGCGTGGAGCATAGTTTCAGGATGAGGGGTGTCATAAGTGGTGAGCCTTGGTGGAGGTCGACGCTCGCGAGGCAGGCGGCGGCGACGACGCTGTTGTGCTGGCGTTGGCGACGATGCTGTCGAGGAGGATGTGGTGGGAGGGTGGAGGAGGCGTCTCCCGTCGTCGTGGCATTCATCTCCTGCCCCTTCTCCCCGCCCCCCTCTCCAACGCCAGACCCCTCCACCTTAGTCTTCTCCGTGGCTCCTTCGCCATTCCCCCCCAGTGACCTACATCCACACCTTCTCCTTTCTCCGACCTCCGTTCCTGCCTTTGCGTCCCAACATGCGTTGCTGTTCACTGCGCTGAGGTTATGCCAAGCTCGCGTCATGGACATCAAATCGGGCCAGCGCGTACTTGTCCCCGCAGTTGATATTTTCGCAGCTGGTTTCACCTGCACAACAAAATCCAATTTAAACGGCAAAACGAGGGGGCAGAAATTGAGCCCGATACAGACTGGAGAAGGTGAAACAGGCAAAGCGTGGGCCTACACAGCGGCCTACATTCAGAAGGCTCGCCCAACGCTGGTCGTGCTCGAGAACCTGACAGCGCTCATGGTGACAACGGAGTCATTCCCGTGCTCGGACGCAGAGGCCATCGTCACGTTCCTTCGCGAGTGTGGATACACTGCGCGTGCCTCGCACTCGGTCACCGCCGCTATGCAGATGAGGGGGGGGGGGGGGGGTCGCTAGCTTGTGCGACCGATGTGGTGCTGGGGGGTTGATGTGGGTCGGTGGGGTGTCGATGGTGGCCATGGGCGTCGATTGGGGTCGATGGAGGTCGTGCGCGATCGATGCGGGCCGATGTCAGGTGGTTTTGCGACGTATCGCACGCGCCAGACTCGACGCTAAGGCCTTGCGCGTGAGTGCCATGGACTTCGGATCGCCAGCCGTCCGCACGCGCATGGCCGTGGTCGGGCTGCTGGACGATGCCAGAGGCTTCGGCATCTCCGCGTACTCCGCTGTGTTGCCGTGCCTCAAGATTGGGCCGCTCCCCATCGAGGAGTTCTTCCACTGGCGTGATATCCCGCTCTTCGACGGTTTGAGCGCCCCTCCGGTGAGGCGTCTCAAAGGCGCCAGTGATATCCACCTTACGTACTACAAGGCAGCGGGCCTCTCGTATCCCCCGGACATCAGGCGCTACTGCCAGGAGCTCCAGGTGTTGCTCGCCCCGCTTTGCCCTGCCCAGATTGAGGCGGGACCACCCTTCCTCACTCCCTCCTGCCGTTTGACTCAGCTCCCTGCATCCTCGGCCCCCGCCCTCCAGGGTGAGACACCCTCAACACGCAGACACCGCGCTGACGCGCACCCGCCTCACCTCCGCTCTCACATCAAGCTTGCCCTGCCATCGTTTGTGAGGGTATTGTGTCTTCGACTTTCTCGCAGGTGCCGTTGCAGTATGGTGGCGTTCGCACATCGTGTGTTCTAGAGGGTGCGTGCGTGTTGCGTTGGCCCCATTGTAGCCGCCCCCAGGTCGCCTTGTACGGAGAAGAATGTGATCCGTGGCCACGTCCTGGCGTTATTCAGTGGGCGGATGTGAACCTCTCGCTGAGGTTCCTCACAGGCCCCGAGGGCAGCGGTGCGGTCTTCAGCGAGACGATTCCCACGCTCACCTGCAAGTCGGTGCTGATGTTACGGACCATGACGGATAACGGGGACAAGCACTGGAGGCGAGTGGACGTCTTCCAGTCGTTTGTCGTGGCGGCCTCCTCCTCTCGTCGCTCTCGGCCTTTGCTTTTGACCCGACGGTATCACGGTAGGGGGAGGGGGGGTTGAGGAGACCTGGGAGGTGGATGGCTGGCGTTGGGATTGTAAGGTGACGGATGGGGTGGGCGGCGCGCAGCATGGGGGTGGGGGGCAGACTCTGTCATTTGTAATGCTAGGGCTCTCTGTCTCCCGCCTCCCTGCCAGGGTGGTATCCGGAGAACGTCTTCTGCGTCTGATTGGTTTTTTCGACGCATCCGACGAGACTGACGATAGCACTGCACGCATTCTCGTTGGCAATGCCTACTCTGGGTTTGCCTTTGCTGCCGCGGCGCTCAGCGCCATCGTCGGGTTCGGGCGGCGCCGTTAGAGGGCGCAGCCACGAACCGTAGCGACGGCGCATGAGGAGTATGGAGAGGAGATACGAAGAAGGAGGAGTATGGAGAGGAGATACGGAGAAGAGGATTTGCAGAGGCCTCGGCTGCTAATTTCAAGTTTCTTGTGTTCCGCCGCAGAGATTCCGACGGGAGTTTCTGGCCAGGCGCCGAGCTACGGCGCCGTTGGCGGTTGACCCCCCCCCCCCCAGGGAAGCGCGCGGGGCGCGTTTCAAGCTCGGGTTGCCTGGGGCGGGGTGCGGTCTTCGCTAGGATTGGCAACGCCCGCTGGTGCGCGCTGGCTTGCGAAAGGTCACTGCGACCCTCGGCTGGTGCAGCCCCTCACCTGCTACTCCTTCTCTTCTCCTCCTCCTCCTGCTCTTTCTCTTCTCCTCCTCCTGCTGCCCTTCTCTCCTGTCTCCCAGCCTCTACCTCCTCTACTTGCTCACCTCCTGCCCCCCCCCCCCCCCTCCGCGTCTCCATCAGACACGGAGAGGTGTGGGGGGGGGGGGGGGGGGGCGGGGCGGGGGGGTCCGGAGTCGATTTAGCATGCCGTATGACGTCTCGGGAAGCGACCCTTGACCCCCTTGCCCTTGTAGCGAGGCCTCACGTTAGACAGGCCCTGGGTCTGAGGTGGCACGATCGTTCAAAGCTGCTCTTGCATCCACTGTGCATCGCGTCCGCGAAGGGTTGCATCTCGGGTCGCAGCGTCGGCGGGGTTAATGCTCCTGGTTCTACCACCCCCCCCCCCCCCCGCCCACTGCTCGACAGCCACAAGAGGGAAGCGTCCTGCTGGGAGTGGGGTGGGCCTGAAAGCCATTCGGATGTTCAAGGGCCCCTGCTTGTCAGCGCTGACAATCTTGTTTTGAGAAGCCCTGCTCACGCCCCGCACTGTCGGCACCATGAGCGACAGGGAGGCCGACATGCCCGACCTGTCGTATGCACGCGGCGATCCCAGCACCGCGACCTACGGCGTCTGGGGGCCGGAGAACGCGGAGAAGATCGTCGCCCAGCAGACCGCAGGGCATATGACGATCATCGAGGCGCGCTGCATTGCCGTATCACATGTCTCCGTCTTGTCCGTCTTGTATCGCAGGTCTCCGTGTTGTTGCGTCGCATGTCTTTATTCTGCTATCTGTGTCGTTCTTATGGCCTCGAGGTGACTCCGGACGGTCGCGCGTGCCTTCTTTGTGGACGTCGCGATGCCAAGACTGACCACGTGTTCACCGCCGAGTCGCTGCACTGGGGGTACAAACCAACCGGACGGCACAACAGAGGAAACTATTGCTGTTACTGCATGCGGACTCACGCCGGCTCTGCTCCTCCTCCCCCTCCGTCGCTGTGGTTGCCCTCGTAATTCTCAGGAGGAGGCAGTCCATGAGTCTTGGCATGCATCAGACAAGGTGGGGATGAGGAGGAGGGTGGGCAGAGAGGTGAGGACGGGGGCGTGGAGCAGGAGTCGGAGGAGGTGGAGGTGGCGGCGGCGGGTGCGATATAGCGTTTACAGGGGTGGCGGAGTCTCGGAGTGTCGGGTCATATACGCGCGGCCTAACCTTTCGCGCCAAACAAGCGAGAGAGAGAGAGAGAGAGAGAGAGAGAGAGAGAGAGAGAGAGAGTGTGTGAGGAACTGGCAGAGAGTGAGAGAGAGAGAAAGTGACCGAGTGCTGGAGAGAGAGAGAGAGAGAGAGAGAGAGAGAGAGAGAGAGAGAGAGAGAGAGAGAGAGAGAGAGAGAGAGCGGGAGACCGGGGGAGAGGGGGAGAAAGGCAGCGAGAGAGAGAGAGGGAGGGAGAGAGAACAAAACATTAAAGAAGGAATACCGATATAGAGAGAGAGAGGGAGAGAGAGAGAGGGAAGGAGGGAGTGGGAGAGAGACGAGGCGCGAGAGCGACGGTGAGAGCGATCGATAAGGACGGGGACGGAGAGAACGCATGCCGGAGAGTGCCAGAGAGGGAGAGGGAGAGCGGGAGAGAGGGAGTGAGAGAGCGAGACGGGCAGAGAGAGAGAGAGAGAGCGAGGGAGAGACGGCGCGAGCGAGCGAGAGGGAGCGGGGGAGGGAGGGAGTGGTGGCGGACAGTCTCGCCGTGGCAGGCTTCTACGCGGACCAGGCTGAGACGGCGACGCTCAACTTGCTGACGGCACTCGTCGGCACCGACAAGGACATCAACAACGAATTCTTCGCCCGGCGGAACGAGGCCGTTTTGTACTTCATAGAACACAAAGGAACTCGTGCAGTGAGAGTGAGCTGGAGAGATGTGCAGGAGCAAGTTTCGAGCTACCACAAGCGTGAGGTTTCCCACAGGCGCAAGGCGGCACGCATAGTCCTCCTTTCGGATTACACCGCTGAGCTGGGCGATCCGTACACTAACGGGAAAGGACACCAAGTGGTGTGGCACCAGGGGTTTCAATGTGTACGGATCCCGAATAAGATGGAGTGGGTCGAGGAGGACGTTGAAGCACATGGCGTCTCCAAGAGGAGGAAGCACGCCGACTCCGAGGACGCCATCTTCGCCGGGCAGGTGGATCGCTCCTTCAACGGTCTGGTGACTAGCCTTCAGGCCGCCTTCCCGCGCGCGTCTGGTGAGACAGCGGCTACGCCGTCTTCGTTCTTTGCCAAAGCCTCTGGCCCGCCGCCCCCTACTGCGCCTGCTCTGCCCGCGGGACCTGCTCCGCCGCAACAGCCCGCTCCTGCGCAGAACTTGTTCGGCGGCTTCCATGCCTTCATCCCCGTAGTCGCGCGGTCCTCGGCAGGTTCCGCGCCGGAGGCCCCCGTCGCCAAGGGCAAGGCGAAGCCGAAGGCGAAGCGCCCTCGTGCGCCATCGAGCTCCAGCGAGGGGGGCGACAGTGAGTCCGGCAAGAAGCGCCCTGTCGGCCGCCCACGCACCAACCGCCGCCAGGTGCTGTTGGACCATCTCTCGGACTTCAAGGAATGCAATCAAGACGAAAAGTACTTTGCCGTTGCCCATTTCAGGCGCCAGCTGGATAGCGCTTTGGCTGCATTCAGCCAGTTGATTGTACCAGCAGGCCAGTTCGACGAGGAGAAGCAGGCGCTGGTGGACAAGGGTCAAGCAGATCCAGAACTGCACGCTGATGATGATGCAGTCCAATGCGTCCGCAAACAAGCGCAGGAGGCGGCCAACATCAGCAAAGCGTGGGCCAAGAGTGGGAGCTTCGACAGATCGTTTGCGTCGGCATACAAGATGTCTCTCACGTTCTTGGCGACACCACCAGCTGCGCCCGTACCTTTCCCTCACTGGCTCATGCAGGAGCACATCGCCAAGCAGATCGAGGCCCGTGTCCATCTCCTCCTCTGCCTCAGCGACCCATCTCTCCACCCGGGTCCTTCTGCTAAACTTCTCCGAGCCCGATGCGGCCGTTGAAGTCGCCGCGCCCCCATGGGCCACTGTGGGCGGGCGGTCAGTAAGGGGCGCCTTTGGGGAAGAGCTGAGCATCGAAGGCCCCGCCCACCCCACCCCCCCGTCGTCGCAAGAGTGTTTGTCAAAGGGGGTCGTCGAGATGGAGTCCCAGTCATCCTGGCGCCCGCGCACCTCCCGCCTACCCGCCCGCCCAGGCTGCGGCCGCGGACCAGAACATGTGGACCCCCCTGGAGCCCACGAAGCTCACGGAGGCGGGCTTCTCCACGACTTCGGCCCAGCTTGCCATGAGCGTGGACATGGTGAAGATGAAGATCAGCATGATCGCGCAATCGGATCCGACGAACATCCTCTCAGACCTCCTCAAGCTTGCCACGACCATGCCAGATTGGGCGCCTACGGAGATCAAGGTGGACTTGAGTGCTTTGCAGCAGGGGTTGAGCGTGCTCAAGGAGAGTGCTACGCCAAGCATTGTCGAACTGGAGCAGGCTCAGGAGGCCCTGAACGGCATCTCAAATAGTCGCTGGCCCATGGCAGCTTCTGTTGTACAGTGGGCGCAGTCGAAGAAGTTGATCCGAGATGCGCAGGCTGCGGTGGTTGCCTTTTCAGCAGGTGTTGATCTGGCCAAGCGTGTGAAGGCGAACATCGCGCAGGCACAGAAGCACTTCGAGATGGATGCCCGCGCTGAGGGCGGCATGGATTCCAGCACGCGTCTCTTGAGCATGTCTGGCTCTCTGAAGGTGATTGACAAGCTGCTCGCTGACATCACTCCCATGGCGGAGAGGTATGTGGCTGCTGCCGATGTTGACAATGCTCTGCACAGCCTACTGGGTATGGCCAGCGACATCATGTTGGACGTCGCGAAGGATACCCTGCCTCCCACTCCTATGCTCCTCCTTCTGTGCGGCGCTACACGGGACTCTTGACTTCGAGATGTCCCGGGGACGCCACCTCCTTCGTAGCGGTCCTGGCCTCTGTCTTCAGGTTCTTCCAGGTCTAGTATAACCCTGGTCTTCTCCAGTGCTCGCTCTCACCCCCCCTGTTGTACCTGTCAGGACCTGGTTGTCAAGATGAATTCATGGATGGACTCTCTTGGCGAGCCCCATTGGGAAGATCCTGTGTATGTAAATGGCCTGCGCCAGATCACGGAAGTCGTCGGCATCTTCGAGTCGATTCCCAAGGTCGGGCCGCAAGTGCAGAACTTGGATGCGGACTCGTACGCGAAGCTTGTCGCGCACATCAGGGCATGCGGGGACGTTGTGAACATCCTCACCCATCACACGAAGCCCGAGACCCCGATTTCGAAGGTGCCCGAGTTCATGGAGGCGGCGCCAGGAATTCTGCAGACGCTATCGGAATTCTTGGACGGTCATCCCACTGCAGAGGCCCTCGCTGAGTTGTTTACGAAGTTCGTGCAGTCGACGCCCTACAAGGACCTCAAGGCCTCGATGGCGAGTCGTCTCGGCGGCCGCTTGCATGGCTTCCTGCGCATCTCCAGGGGCACGATGTTTGGAAACTATTCCCCGGACACCTTCTGGACTGCACCCTGGTCGCGTACTCTCGGCACCATGGACGACATCCTGGATCAGTACTTCTTGGTGAGCGGGGCTGGTTACGAGATATCGTTCACGCAAGATGCTGAGAAGGCTTTTGCGGAGGCTACAGATGCCTGCCGCTTTAGTGGCGCCCTACTGAGGGACCAGGTCGGCTGCATCATCGGCGTTGGGAATATCTGGACCCAGGGCTTGCCGCTGATCACCTGCGCGTTCGACGTCGACGAGGACGCTCTGAAGGCTTGGATTGCCTCCGCGGGCGCCGTGCGCAAGCTGGTCACCACGATCGACAGCATCTTCCGCGGCTACGAGAAGACCACAGGTATGTCCTTCGACGACTGGGACCGCATGGGGGAGGGAGGGTTCGGGAGGAGGACTGGGTAAGGTGGGGGGTGAGGCCGAGTGATGACGAACGGGGAGTAAGCGAGGGCGATGGACGAGGAGGAGAGGGGGGGGGGCGGTGGGCCGGGGAGGGCAGCAGATGGAGGCGGTCGAGTAGCAGGGGTACGAGCAGTGGAAGGGGGACGGCGGCTGACACTGTCGCCTCCGCCTCCTCCACCACCATCTCCACCTCCTCATCCTCCTCCCCCTGCTCCTCCTCCTCGACCTCTTCCTCCTCCTCCTCCTTCTCCTCATCCCCCTCCTCCTCCTCGACCTCCTCCATCCACGCCTCCTCCTGCTCCTCTTCAACCTCCTCCTCCTCCTCCTCCTCCTCCTCCTCCTCCTCCTCCTCCTACTCCCCCCCGCGCCACATTGCCCATGGCAGGACTTTTCGGGCGCCCATTTCGTCCAGCACGTGGGCGCGTGTTTCGCTGCGCACGGACATGATCACGTGGACCTGCTGGACGACCTGCCTATCAGCAGGTGCGTTCGCGACACCTTGGTGCGCGTGGACGGCGCCTTGCTTGAAGTGAAGGACCGCTGGAAGGCAGGCTTCGACAGGGCCTGCGAGAACATCCTCGAGTGGCGCCCCAAGTGGGAACCTTGTAAGGAGGAGCTTCTCAACTCCCCGCCGCACCCCGTGGCAAAAGCTCTGGTGGGTAACAAAATGTTGAAACAGCTCGGCGAAGTGTGCACGGAGGTGGACGCGCGGCTCAAGCTCTTCCGCCGCTTCACAGGCATCTTCTCCGGCGAGGAGGTGGGCAAGTGGGAGAGCATCGCCCATGAAGGCATGGTCACGATCTCCTTGACGTTTGTGATTTTCAGCATGAAATGGGCCTTCCCGCAGCTCGAGGGACCCCGTAAGCTGAAGGCCCCTGAGGGGAGCGGAAGGGAGCAGAAGGTGGAGGAGGAGGGGGGGGGATGATGAGGAGTAGGATTAGGAGGAAGGAAGGGGAAGGCGACGCGGAGGAGGAGGAGGAGGACAAGTAGCACAGGGAGGAGGGTGAGGAGGGGGAGGGGGTGGATGAGGAGCAGCAGGCGGAGGTGCGGCGGATCCGCCTCTTCCTCCTGCGCCTTCTCCCCCTCCCCCTCCTCCTCCTCCGCCTTCTCCTCCTCCTCCTTCTCCGCCTCATCGCCACGTGCCGCACCTCTTCCCGACTCTCCCCGGCCGCCCTGCCCTGCCCCTGCAAGACCGCGGCGGAGCAGCTGGTCAAGGACCTCAAGGAGAAGGGCGTCTGGTCCGAGCTGCCCGTCTGCGTGGCGAGCTCCCTCGAGGCCGGGGGCAAGTGCCTGGAAGTCGGCCCTGATGAGGGCGGCCCCCCGGCGGCGTGGGCTGGTGCCGCTCCAGCCTCCAGCAGCGGCGGCGCCGCGTAGGCTTTGAATTCAGAGATGGAGGATGAGGAGGAGGATGCGGATGAGGAGGAGAAGGATGCGGAGGGTGAGGAGGAGAGGATGATGATGAGGAGGGGAAGGAGCAGGATCAGGGAAAGCAGGAGGATGAGGAGGAGAAGGAGCAGGATGAGGAGGAGATGGACGCGAAGGGACCATGACATGAGGCGGAGGGGAGGATCAGCAGACCGGAATGAGGATAGAGAGGAGGAGAGGAGTGATGATCTGTGGATGGGAGGGTGGTAGGAGGGTGCAGGGCGAGGAGGTGGAGGATGTGAGATGGGAGCGCAGGGGGACAGGCCGGGTCGTTCTCTCGCTCGCATCCGCAGCGTGACACATGCATGTACGAGGGCGTTCAAGGTTCATCTCTGTCGCGGAGATCAATAGTCTTTGCATGACCTTCGCGGTGTCTGTAACCATCAAGCTGTCGCCTTGCGAGAACTCCAGCTCCTTTTTTTGCTTCGGCACTGCGTTCGAGTGCCGCGTTTGACCGCGCGCCCTGTGGGCTCGGCGTGGACGGTCCAAGGGCTTCGCTGCAGATGCTCGCGCGCCGAGCGCCAGCGGGAGAAGCGTGAAAAGAAGAGTTTCGCTCCTCCTCTGAAGTTCCTCATGCTTGAGTTTGTCATTGTCCCCTGCTCCTGATACTCATGATGCGGTTGCCGTCGCCGTGGACTCTTTGAATGCGCGAAGGGCGAACTTGCCTCTGATTCGACTCGTGTTGTAATCGCCGTTTTTTTGTCGCCGTGAAAAGAATTTATATTTTTTGTAATTTATTATAATTTTTGATAATTTCAGGTATTTTATGTAATTTATGGGTTCGGTATTTTCGGAATTATTGGTAGGAATTTCAAGTTAACTTTGCTTATCGTTTGGCGGAGCCCCTCAATGTATGCCCCACCGTCCCAGACGGATGGGGACATGCACAAAGAGTTCAACCCATCCCAATAGGTTTGAATGGACAGACCGGCCAGGACAGTGACGAACAATTCGATGATGGAAATGATATTGACTCCATGGAAAATGACATCGAGCATGCCAATTATCAGGTGTCAATCGGTCGAGATTTGTCTTCAATAATGGATGCAGACCATCCCGTCCAAGACGAGAGGTGGTCCCCCGGGCAAGAGACGATCGATTGCCATCAGATAGAAGCCCTTGGAGCAGCATTCGCAATACCAGATTCGGACATTGAGATAAGCGACCTGGCGCCCCAGGCGATCGAGGTAGAAACCGAATGCACGGGAGATCACAGGACGAACTCCCGCCCCTCAGCTAAAGAAGCAACGGAACGAGGATTATGACCTGAACGACCCCCCGCTCCCAGAGGGATTTCATCGGACTGCCGTCGCCCCGGGCGACTGGCAACCGTCAGTCTCCATAGTAGTTGAGGACGATGAGATGATTGAACCCCCAGCTTCGCTCAATGAGTCATTGCGACAGGACGAAAGGGATGAGGATCTTCGAGAGGTGCCAAAACTGCCAGAGAATACGTACCCGCGTCCCAGATCGAACGCCTCAAGTCGAGGAAGACTCAAGATGCCCAGATCTGGTGCTCGATCCGCATCGAGGAGCAACAGCACTATATCGATGCGCGAAACATGCTGGAACTATGGCCCTAACTGTTCGCGTCAGGCGGAGAACAGATGTCCGGGGGAAACCCGCAAGCCTGAAGGAGCCTGTAGACGTCCAGTATGTAGATATTGCTCAGACGTGTGCACTAACTGAAGCAATCAATGGTTGTGTGTGGACTGCGTGCCGATGGAAGAGCACAATTGCACTTGCCTGCAACTTCAGGCGATGCAAGATCAGGCTAGATATGTTGAGGCTCAAAACCAGTCAGAATTCCTGGCCCGCGAAGCACAACGAGCAGAGAAAGCCCGACTGGATCGAGAAGAGATGCAGGGAGTCGTTGAGGATGTTCGGAAGACGTTCGAGGCTGAGAGACTCGCTATGACCCAGGCGGTCAGAAAGCGAGAACAAGAACTGCTGGAACACATGTCATGCCAGAACACGGCAGCCAAGCGGATCGTGGAATAAGAAGCTGAGAACATATATGCCGACATGATTGCCTCCGAGAGACAGGCCGTAATAACGGGGGGCAGTCGATCTGTTGATGCCAACGCAGTGTCCGCAGCTGTTGCGGCGGCAAGAATAGAAGGAGAAAGGACCGCCACAGCTAGGGCAGCTCAAGAACAGCAGAAGCTCCAAGAACAACTTCAAACTGCTGGGCTGGAGGCGGCCAACCCGCCAATTGTAGCTGCGAAGATAGCTGATCTGAATAACCAATATCGAGAAGAGCTCAAGTTACATGAGAATGCCAGGGGGTCTCTCCAGCGTATGCAATTGAGCGACAGTGCGCGCCCAGCGGCCAAGCCGGCTGGGATGAGCAGACGATCGTCGCCGGCGGCCCGGCCGTCCGGCGCAGCGCCCGTTCCAGCCCAGTCTGATTTGATGACTGCAGCGAGCGCGGCACCGCCAACCTTGCAGGTGAGGGCTGCGCCGCAGCCGCAGCCTGCAAAACGGGGCGATGACGAGAGTTGCTCAGTTTGTGACAACCCGAAAGAAGGTGATTGCGCCACTTGTGGACGTCCGAGTTGCAAAGACCATTTTGATGTGAGTACGAAACGGCGTTCTGAATGCACTCAAAAGAAGAGTTTGCCGGAAGAGCTGGAGAAGTGGAATGAGCAATGGCGGCAACGCGGCGCTATTCGCGAATTTCGGGCTCAACAGCAGAAGCTCCTCGGCGACTGCGTCGCTAACAAGACAAATAGTAAGCGAACGACGGAGCAGGCTGGGGAACATAATAGACCGAGCTCAGAGGCGTCAGCAGCCAGCATCCGAGAGGGAGATGAGGCCCTGACTAACGTAGCTACATTAGAGAAAGGAATGATGCAGCTCAAAGCTATCATCACCAAGCCGTTTCCATATAGCGAAAAGGGACAGGAAAGAGCGCCCACGTTAAATTCATTCGACATGCCTTTGCTTTCACGAGAAACGCCTGCGAGGCTTGTCACGCGACCCAACTTTACTGCCCCCGGCCCTGCAATCGAAGGTCCGGCCAAGCCGAGTACTTCTGAGAGTGGTCTACCAATAAATATGAAGTTGACAGGTAAAAATGAAGATGCTGGTTATGTCAAGTACCATCCATTCTCTAGGGGCGGACCTGTGAGACCGCCAGCGGCCAAGCCGTCAAGTGGAGCGGGACAGGACAAAGATGGGGATGGCAGGAGTGACGCGCCGAGTTCTGAGATTTTGTCGACGCGTAATGACACTGTCTGCGATCGGTCAGATAAGCCGCCTCCCAGGAGTCCGGGGGGGCCGGGGTCCTCAGATGGCGGGGGCGGTCGTGGCGGGCCCCAGGGTCCAGGAGGGCCACGTGACCCAGGAGGCCTTGATGAGAGCACCCCGCTAGACCAGTGGAGGCAGGTTGGAAACAATCAGAAAGTTGAACTGATGGACATTCCCGATGTTACAAACATACGGGAGTGGCAGATGCATGCGATCCGCGCGATCGCTGGATCATCTCCAGAGATCCAACTCGCACAGCGATGGATCACGGAAGCAATGAACCCTGCGGTAGACGATGAACAACTCAAAGACCCAGGCCGCTTCCAACGTCTTGACATGATGATTGCCGCGAGCTTGATTGAGAAGTTCAACGAAATGCGCAGGAATCGCAGTCTGCCCAGTCACCACTTACACTTCCTTCAGCAAACCACTCGAATGGAGTACGCGGCTCAGAATCAAGAGAGACTTCTGACGGGACGTCAGATGGTACGAGCCATTTGTCACTGGTGTTATGTTAGATCTGAGTTAGGGCAACATCGCATGTCGCGTGATATTTTCAAGGTGGCCATTGACCCTAACAAGCCCGACGCTGATTCATATCATTTTTATAATGAGTGTAATATGTTTACCAGCAGCTCTATGGCGCCCGACCCCCATCCGATGAGATGAGAGCTTCGATTCATGCACATTTCATCGAGCAATGCAGGAAACCTAGAAGTTAGATTTCGTTTGGCAACTCTATGACCGATCCAACGACAGATTGGGGGAGGGTGTAAAAACTTACGAATGGCTAATGGAGCAAATCGAGGCAATGATGTTGCGTGACAAAGAAGAGTGGAACATTCGCGTGCACGAAAATACTTTGAGTCAACGTGCAAGACAAACGAGATTGGGCGGAGGTAGAAGCAATCGCTATGGCAACCGACGAAATGCCAGCGGCAAAGCCGCTCCGGCAGAGGTGGCAGCACGTCTTGGGAAACTCACGGATGTGATGAAGAGTGGCCTGACTACGGGCGAGACGACGTGCAAGTTCGCACGTGAAGGTCAGACCTGCCCAAATTCGGGTCAAGGATGCCCATTCAAGCATAGAAGCCCAAAGCTGCCGCGCCGGCTCAGCCGGCTGCGGGTAGTAAGTCAGGTGCCGCTACGGCTCAGAACAAGAATCCCAGAGGGAGATCTGAAACAACCGATGGCCGAGGCCGAAAGGGACGGAGCCGATCACAGACTCCGGCGGGTGGCCGCGGAAAAGGATCACAACAGCGGAACAGGAGTCAGTCCAACCGTTCGCGCGGGAAGGAGAGTACGCTACCATGCTATGCTTATTCGCGCGATCCCAAAAATTGCCGTGGTCCTGAGGACGGTTGTTACAGAGCGCACAGAGGCTTGACCGATGCAGAAAAGCTCAAGCGAGATAAATATAGCTTGATGCTGGACAATCTCTGGGGTATGAGCGAACAGTTAAACAAGCTAGCGCCGCAGCTGCCAACGTCTCCTCCGCTGCTGGCACTAGCGGGTCCACGGCCTCCGAGTAACAACTCAGAGAAGCGCAAGAAAAACGGAGACAGAAACAAGGGCAAGGGCAAAGGTAGATATGAACTGTCACTCCTACATGGAAACAGGTAAATGCACGCGTGGGAAGTATTGTTGGTTCGCCAAGACCACGATTGGCCACCCGTGACATTGGCTCCGCACTGGCGGCCCAGCCGTCAGTGTCGGAAGAATGATTGGCATAATTGTGTTAAGGATGCTTTCCTTTATCTTCCTCGCTCGGGGTGCGCGGCGGCGTCCGCGCCGGTCAAACCGAAAGCGGGGGGAGAAGAGAGTATCCACATACCTAGTCAGCTTGGGCGCCATTGCGCGCCCCGCCCCGTTAGCTCGGAGCTTTCTTGGGCAGAAGCAGGCCGGCCCTCATTTTCCAGCGGCCTCTATAGTTTCTAGCGAAGGAGGAGACAGGAATCCCTCCCGTGGAACCTTTCACCACGAATGTCAGGAGCAAGCGAAGAATATTGTGAATATCCTGGCAAACTTCCTGCATCCTCTTTCCCGGGGCGCTATCAAGCTGTGCCAGGGCGCCCCTCCTGGTAAAAGTTGCATCCGATCTCAGATGAAGGGTCGATGCAAGTTCCGCGTCCGATTTCGCCCCTCTACTGAGGAGCCTGCCATCACTTGGAGGAAGCCGCGTCGCCACGACCTGAAAGAGTTGCCCTCGAGTGACAAAGACCGGTGGAAGTTCCCAGGAGAGATGCGCCTACAGATGTCTACCCAGCCAAGGGCATCTGCAGCGGAGGCTCTGATCAGGGCGTCAGACCTGCAAGATGAAGTCTGGCACCTCTGGTTGGAAGCCGAGGAGGGGGAAGAGGGCCCACACGGCACAGCCGCTGCGGGATGCACAGACAGTGATGTTGCGTATCTTGGAGCCCTGAGCTGTATTATTGATACAGGGTGTGGGTACAACCTCATAGCGGAAAAGTATATCAAAAGCGCAGGTGCAATGATATTGATTCGGAAGCTTCCGCAGTCGACCGCTCTGAATACTGCCGGGGGAGAGTCAAAAGCCCTCGGTGCAGTTCGCATCGCACCCCCCAAAATTAAGGGTGGTAGTTTTAACGCTTTGGTCATGCCGGAGACCCCGTGCGTGATTTCGGTAGGAGAGCGGCGCATGGATCGCGGCTTTAGTTTTTCCTGCCCAGCAGGCCAAAGGCCCTACCTACTGATGCCCAACGGCCAAAGAGTGGACCTGGCCGTTGAGGGCAAGATGCCATACTTGACCCTTTCAGGCAAAGAGGCGCTGGGTCGGTGGATGTGCGCGGTTGCCGCTGGAGAGAGTGAACCTCCCGAGCGGTGGTGTTGCGTGACGCCAGGCGCCAAGGCATTCCTGGACAGTGCGGAATCGGCGGGAGGCCCTCCGCCTCGTGCTGTTCAGACTCGCGTGACCATAGACCTGCATGCACATGAGCTGATTGGTAACCGCAGCTACGTTGACGGACGGCCGACTGGGATCGCGCCCGTTTTTCCGTCCTCTGTAGATTCTGCGGATACCATCACCTACTTCTACTATTCGCCTCGCAAGGCTAGCGAATACGGTTGGAGTCGGACACCGACTGGTATTGCTGCCTATGAATGTCTCTCAGCTTTGCCCTGCCGCGGCCAAGCCGTTGGTCAGATCAACGAGCAGCCCGGCAAGGCCGAGGCCTGCGCAGCCCCATATAAGAGCCCTTGTTGGCATGGGGTCTCAGGATACCTCCCCTATGACATGGGTCGAGGGCTGGCTCCCAATGCGTGCGACGCGGCCCCCGGGCCCGAGGGGGGGGAAGTTGGAGACGCTGGCGGCGTCGACTTGGTCGACGTCGACGCACCGCCAGAACCAGACCCAGACGATGCAGAGGTTGAGGCGTCGGGTTCCCTTGCCGAGCGGCTCAAAACGGCCGCAGGGTCCCTGCCGCATCTCCGAACTCACATTCCCAGGAACCCACATTGCTCAGTTTGGAATTGGGCCAAGGCTGTCAGAAAAAGAAAAAAACAGCAGCGCAAAGCGCGAAACAAAGGGCTGAAGGTTCTCCGCCCATGCGCTAACCCCACTTCGCTCGGACACCTGACGACGATGGACCATTGGTTTGCGATGGATGAACTCTCGCGGGGGCTCCACGATGAGACCGCGTGCGTGACGCTTCGCGACCGAGCAGCGGATTCCTTGCCGCTCAGGGTGCACATGACAAGTCTGCGGTTCATGCTTGTAGCTGTTTAGTAAACGTCGAAGCCCCGGGAGAAAATATAGAGCATTGTTACACGGATGGTGCGCGTGAGCTTGTAAGGGCATGTTACGAGCTCAAGATTGCGCGCGATCCTACCATCCCAGGAAACAGGAAACATAACGCTGTCGCAGAACGCGCGAACGGCGTGGTACAGACGGGGACCAGGGCCCTGCTCATGCAGGCTGGTCTCCCGCCACCATATTGGACACATGCCGTCAGATATTTGTGTCTTGTTACAATGCTAGGACCCCTGAAGAAGGGAAGAAGTCTAGCTGGGAACGTGGTTTCGGACACACGTTCGATGCCCCGCTTCTTCCTTTTGGGCCCCTCGTGCGCTATGTACCCCCGCCAGTGTCTAGATTTAGAACAGCCAAGGCTGGAGGTGCGATGATCCCAGGGATATGCCTGGGGCATGTGCACAAAGCGGGGGGGCATGGTTGGCCCAGAGAGTTGCGTCGCGCCATTGAGACAACTGGGCGGGCTTAATATGGAGTCGGGGCGCACGCCCGAAGGCAAGCGACCCACAATAGAAAAGTCTGATCAAGTATACAGCAATATACTGGACGGCACTGCGGAAGATCAATCTCCTCAGTTTCCCTTGAGGCAGGCGCACGAGAAGGCGATGACCGAGGTGCGTTCCGTCACAATACCTCCCGAAGGAGAGGCCGCGGCCGTCCCAGACGGGCTGCGGCAGGTGACAGGAATGCGATCCGATAATCTCTCTGGCGCAGATGAGCCCGCTACTATAATGCCACCGCCTCCTCGAGAAGGCGAGGGCGCTCCACCGCGAGACTCCGAGGCCGATTCCGATGTTGACGACGGTCCGGGGGGTCTATGTGTGGATGACGGACCTGTGGTGATTGGTTGTCGGGGCCCTCAGCGAGACTTTCACCCTGGCGAGGAGAAAGACAAGAAGTTACGTCTCGCTCACATTGAGTGCCGTTTCGATCGGCAATCAAATTTCTCAGCGGCCAAGCCGCGTGAGAAAGTCCCAGGGAAAGGTCAACGTCTAGCTCGTACGACACAAAACCTTGATACGATGGGGTATTTTGAAGACAGGTGTAGCGTCGCCGGTCTGACGAAAGAAGAGTTGACACAACGGCTCCCGTTGACAGGCCGTCGGAAAACGTGTAGCATACGAGTTGTATTCTATAATGACCCAGACTATGTCCCTGTGGCCCGAATATGGGTCACTGATCCAGATCCTAAATACGGAGCGCAGTGGTTGAAGAAATGGCCGGAGTCCACCAACCCTGGAATTCATCCCGGACGCTGGTTCAACACGAATCAAGCCCAACGTAGACAGGCCGTTGAACAATGCAAGGCTGGGAAGAGAGGATTCTTCGGTATAGAGGGCCCAGGCCCCTGCCTTGGCCTCCTGCATGACATTGGCTGGGACGTCGATGATCCACCAACTCCGCCCGATCCCGCAGTGGCTCAGCCACCTGCGGCCCCTTCAGTCCCTGAGGGGGCTGCCTCCTATCTTGCGGCACGCCCTAGGGC
This sequence comes from Prorocentrum cordatum, assembly GCA_963575745.1. Lineage (NCBI taxonomy): Eukaryota > Dinophyceae > Prorocentrales > Prorocentraceae > Prorocentrum > Prorocentrum cordatum. The sequence continues at coordinate 978,813 of CAUYUJ010013113.1, read as the reverse complement.
GAGAAGAGCCGCGCTATGGGTCGCTGAGCGGCTCCGTCGATTGGAGGCACAGGGCGGTCAAGCCGCAGCTGTAGCAGCCGAATCCTCTGAGGATAATATTTCCGACGAGTGCCTTTCGGATGACGGGGATGTCTGGTGGAAGCAAACATGGTGCGGGGATGCCGTGGCACGTGACGGGGTACCCTCCGGCTCAGCCGGTAGGGGCCCGTTATCCGATGATGATTCTGAGAAGGCATCAGATGCAAGCCTGATCTTGAGTCCGGCTGCCGCCGCGTCGCGGCGAAGCGTGCCTCGGATGCCGCTGCAGAATAGTTCGACCTCGGTGCCCACTCATCGCGAAAAAGAGAGATTTGATTTGGAGTATTTTTACAACCTTTTTACAGATGTCATTTCGGTTGTTGACGAGCCATTCCAACTTCCCGATGAGTGGCAACATACCAAAGTTGACGCGGCCGTGGCTCGATCCGTTTCCAAAGATGAGGCTAAGATGAATCAAGACGCCCAGGCCGCCTTGAGAAAAGAATGGAATAGGTTGCGAGACGTTGGCACTTGGAACGAAAAACGCGTCAAATAATATTCCGACGTCGTAGCAGAGCTCAATGGACAGACCGCTCATTTTGGTCGTTGATTTGCAATCTTAGTAGAGAAAACTCAGAGCTGCCACTCGGACACAAAGTTCGGAAATACAAAGGGCGAGTAGTTTTCGACGGTTCGAGCGTAAGGGATCATAATAAGGGCGTAGCGTTGTTCCAAGAACTTTCCAGCAGCCCTGCTACAATGCAGGCCAGCAATGCAGCTGACACTTACGGACTGTTTGAAGGCCATAGTACTGAACAAGCGGGTGCCCGCCAAGCTTATACTCAGTCAAAGTTGGGCGGCACCCCTACATGGGCATTTCTACCTCGCGATGAATGGCCTAAAGAACGGTCGCATATGCGTAATCCCGTATGTCCATTATAGCTGTCATTGTATGGACACCCCGATTCGGGAGGATATCGGGAGCAACACTGTGAAGGGCATGTTACGGCAAAAGGACTTGTTAAGTGCAGCCCTTGGCGCAGTTGCTATTTTCACAAGGAGTTGAAGCTTTTCCTGGTAATTTACGTTGATGAGTTTAAGCTGTCTGGTCCTGCGGACAAGCTTGCTGAAGGGTGGAAGTTGCTACAAGCCCCCTCTGACAACTGGCCTAAAGGCATATAGATAGACCCTCCAACCGCAGTCGGACGATATTTGGGTTGCGAGCACGGACTTTCCACACAGATCGTTGAATGGCAAGGTGAGTTACCCGCGATGTTGGACCCGCCGCCTCCTAGAGCTAAGAAGAACGCCTCCGTCCAAGACGAGAGTAGCGAAGATGAAGCGGGGTGCGACTCGGCGGCCCAGCCGTCTGCGCCATACCAGCCGAGAGAGCCCAGACGGGTCAGAGTGATAGAATATGACATGACTGACATCTTCGACTCTTGTGTAACTCTATACACACAACTCACATATACTGACCCAGCTACATACCCGCTGCGGGTACCCCATTCGGCCCTGAACTCACTGATCTCGAAGGCGGCCAAGGCGGCCCTAGAGGTTAACTATGCTCTCCTGCAGAAGAGGCCACAGCTTCAGCGTTGCATATTAAAGTTGACGTTGGACCCCCAGATCAGGAAATCGAAGTTCACGGCCTTGATGCCGCAGCGGCTAGCCCCGATGACCCCGAGCCGCCGACCCAGTCGGGAGCGCTGCAGCCAATGGCGGCGAAAGTCTTGATGAAGATCCTTTACGGGGCAAGAATGGCTCGATGCGACATGCTACGTGCTGCGTGTCACGCGGCCAGCTGCATTACCAAATGGACAGAGCAACAAGACATGGATCTCTTCCGCCTCATCTGTTATATTAAGTGCACATCTCACTACCGCATGTCCTCAAGGGTAGGTGATAAAATGGCGGGTGCCTTGTGAAAGCAATACTCTGGCGCGGACCTGGCCAGTGACATCAGAACACATAGGAGCACAAGCGCCAGTTATCAAACATCCTTATACTAGAGCTGGGCAGTCTATGGGATCACAGCGCCAGACGTGCGTTCCCCATCGCACCCTCGAGGCCGAAATTGTGGCTGCCGACCTCGCGTTGAGAAGAGCTGCTTGCAGCGCTTCCGCTGCGGGGAATATTGCTTGGAAGGGAAATACGTTGTTTATTCCTAGAAGATAACCAGGCAGAGTGCAACATCATTAAAGCTGGAGGGTCCATGAAGCTACTGCACTTACCGAGAACACACCGTATTGGCGCTGCAGCTGTCTCTGAACAATTTTCTCGGGGTGTTGTTGAACTTCAATATGAAAGGACCCAAAGCGAAGCTGCAGACATCGGAACGAAGAGGTTCACCGACCCTTTGGCTTGGGTTAAAGTTTTGCACCTTGTCAACATTGTGACCCCTACATTCTGGACCGCCAAGCGGTGCCAGGACTACCTAGATTCCACGTTTCCAGACGGACTTCCCCTGAAACCCGGGGGGATTCTGAAGCCGCGCTTAGGCCCGAGCTCGGCTACGTGGAGAGGAGCTGTTATACCTAGCAAAAAGATGAGTAAGACAAAGAAGCGGCATGTGTATCCTTCAACGCCAATATGTACCTCAGCGGCACCAGGTGGCGCAGAACGCCCGGCTGGAACGGAGGCTGCCCCCCGCAAAGCCGCGGTGGCAAACGCCCGCAGCCAAGCTGTGGTGGCGAATAATGCGCCCGGCAAAGCCGCGGAAGCAGGTATAACTACTCCTATTGTGACTGAAGAAGGTTCCAGAAGAAGCTCCGCGAAAATCAGGAAGATCGAGGAGATAACCCAGACAAGCTCCGACGTGGGACCGAATCCGATACATCAATACTGCCAAAAGACATGTGTAGAGAACCTTCGAGCAAGGAGCCGGCAAAGCAAAGAGAAGAAAAGCCCGGCTACAACCTCCTCCTTCCTCATCTCCCTCCTGCTGCTGTTGCTGATTTCCAGGATAAAACAGACATGTGGACACAACGCGGACAGAGTTTGAAACGATGGAACTTCGTTCCTAGACTTGTCACGTTCATGCCAGTAATTACTGATTGCCCGATCGACCCGGACAGACTAGATGATAGGCGTCGCAACCATGCCGTTAATACCCAGCATGGCATTACTATAGACCGCACGGATGATTGGCGCGACGGAGATAGTAAGTATCATCGCCCATGTGAACAGAACTCGAATGGCGATTCCAGCGATGGCGACTATCGTCCAAATGCGTGGACCGGATGGACAGAATTCTGGATCCGGGAAGATTGTGCCCCGGCCACACAGTGGACCGGGGAGAGACTCTTGTTAGAATATTGTTGTGGCCTCGCAGTAAGATAGGAAAGCCAAAGAATTTCGTCGATAACTAGTGTAAGGTCATTCGATATACGGAGACAGAAGATATGAGGACTGATGAGGGAAGAAGGTTGGCTTTGATATATATGTATAAACGTTCAAAGGAAAACGCATTACACTATAGGGCTCCATGTCCTGTACGGGAGGTTCCCCCTGGCAGTATGTGAACGAAACGCATTATTTCCGTGCCGGAAGCCATGGGGCGATGCGTAGGCTTCGTGGCATTAGGACAGATTTCAGATATCTATTTGGGAATTTCCGAGAGATTGCCCGCGTTGCACACAAAACGGGGGGTGCCGTTTGCATTGGGTGGCCGACCCAGTGTAATTATTGGAGGGGTCCACAGGTCAAAGCGCTCATGAGAGAGTTAGAGTTTGTCAAGACGGCGTTGCATGGATGTGCGCACGGATTGAGGGGCAGCAAGGGTAAATTCATTAAAAGCAGTGGACGATAGCTTCCACGTCTCCCGACGTGACAGAGGGACTCGAGCGCAGATGTGATGGCACACATGATCATGTTGAGGCGAGCGGACGTGAGTGCAAGCTTGCTGAGGATTATATTGACGCCTTTGCCAAACAAGTTCATATTGTTGTTGCGCGTGCCGCGGAGCGCATCTCGTCCTCCTCGTCGTCGTCCCTTCCTATCCTCTGACTTAGTATGTGCCGCTGCGGTTTTATCTCCAGAGATTGCGCGGGCCCCCCCGCGGCCGGCCCCCCCTCGGATCGCGTCGCCGCTTCGCTGCGGCTGCGCGAGCCTTGCCTGCCGCGGCCCCCGCGCGCCCGAGAGGTCACAGACCAAGCCCATGCCTCAACCGCTGGGAATCACAGCGGCCAAGCCGTCGGGGGAGGACGTGGCCTCGGTTTGCTCGGATGACATCATAGACGAGCTGCTCGCTCCCGAGTCGCTTGTGAAGGGAGATCCCCAGGCTGAGTCTACAGCAGAGGCTCTTCCGAACCCAATTCGCGAGGCTCCCCCACCGGCTCAGCCGAGTGGGAACGCCCCCCCCCCCGGGCAAGCCGGATGGGGAAGGGGCTAATCTTTTTAGCCCAAGCGATGTCGTGATGAATGAAGACGTCGAAATGGAGGGTGGTGCAATGATCTACGCAGAAGAGGTCGCAGCTCGTACGAGGGCTGCCGAAGGCCGAAGAAGCCATCCAAAACAGTCACTCTGCCAAGTGGGTAGCCATCTCCGATCAAGGAGGTGACGATTCCCAGCAGGAGAAATCCATGTTCCGTTGCTTCCCTGATAAAAAGAGAGAATGGTCCAGGCCTGATCTCACGGGGACTATCAAGTTTGTTCGCAATCGGGGATGGAGTTGGCGGGCGTTTCACGATGTGGAGACATATGATATTATACCGACGGAACGACCAAGTCGCTACTGCATTAAAGGCTGATCTGGCCGACACATCACATACGATTTTTGAACGACTGTTTTCGCAAGTCTCGCAAGACCCGTGGACCGTGCGTTGGACTGCGTTCGACAGAATGGCAACATGCCGTTTTGATTGTGCCCCTCCAAGTTTTGACCATATTCTTGTCGGTACATTCTTTCAGTCGTACCCAGATGAAATGACGAGGTTGGTCTGTAGGTTGTATACAACTTCACCGAGGGAGGCACGTCGCCCTGTTCGTACTCTCGAAAAAGGAGAGGTCGTGGGTCCCGCCGTTGGCCCAGCCATACGGCGGAAGACGATCTACGGAGACTTTGCGAGCGCCCCGATAAGGGGCGAGTGGGCAGAAGGCGCTCCATATTTGTGGCTGAACATTTGGGGCCCATCACCGCGAACGCCTCCCCGTTGCGCAGCCATTGGGGATGGTTTGGGCACGATGTTTGCCCTGCCTGTCGCCATGGGTTTGTCTTGCGCGCCAGCGCATGTTGTTGAAGAGGCCCTTGCCCTTTTGGCTAGAGCAACTTACTTCGAGACCTCTCCCAAGAGGCCATACATTGGCGCAAAGAACAACCGTGGTGGTCACGCCCATGCGATTTCGATGCTTGGCTTTCGAAGGATGGACTCGACGGCGAGGCGGACGTGCAATCGCCGTCGAAGAAGCCACGCTTGGCCACAGAGGCGCCGAACGACCCAGTCGATTCGGAGAGCCGTCCGACAGTTGCCGCCATCGATCAGACCTCGTTGGGCAATCCTGGTGTCGGTAGACAGGTTGCCGGAGAGTCACGCGCCGGGCCTGCCTCAAGTCCGGCTGCTCCGCACGGCCCAGCCGGTCAGGATGGCCCGCCCTATTTCGGGCGGGGCCCCTGGAACGTGCTTGATTATTATAGGCTGCAGATGAGCTTGCGCCGGACCTCAGGGCACCACCCAACGAATGGCAATCCAAAGTGGATGAAACTCTTCAGCTTTATGTTGATATCACTGACCCCCAGATGGCAAACTGGGCAATCAAGTTAACTTTTCTCCAGAAGTGCCAGGGCATCACGCAAATTGCCCGGGTGAATGGACACTCGTGGATTCCATTTGTTGGCGAGGACATTGCGACCATGATGAACACGGGCAAACCAGTGACAGATTTCATCCATCCTTTGTGCGTGATGGAGAGTGGCAGGTGCAGGTTTCGGAGTTATTCCGTGCGCATTGTTTCAGATTCCACAATCTCGTTTCGGGAATCATCCGAGAAGAAGCCCAGCCTTCTCCCTGAATACCTTTGCGGGAACAGGTGCATGGCATCACGCAAACAATCACGAGTGGATGCACAGCTCCAGAGCTCAAGGAGGAGGCAATGGAATTTGATTGGGCACGGCATCGGGACTATATGAAAGGAATCCACACCCCGGTCCGTTTCATCTTCTGGAGCTTTAACGACATCGTTGATGGACACGGTGATTTGATCGGAATCGGCTCTGGAACGCAGAGACCAGAGGACCCGTTTGCTTTCGCTGGAAGTCTCCGAATATTAGTTGAACGCGCGATTAAGCTGGTGGGTGACGCGGTCTCCCGTGCGGGGGACGGAGCGATTGAGATCATGTGTGTTGGCGGAGACCACGCATGCTGGAGGACCAACGGATCCGGAGTGAACAAAGTGTGGAACGATGTCGCCTCTCCCGTCAGGGCTGACATGAACCAACGGATTGAAGGATACAAAGCCATGGGGATTTTCCCGCGTGTACTGATTTTAGACGGTGTAAGTTTATACCGCAAGCTGCGGCACAAACCAGGGGATCTTTACCATTTTGCTCCTGAACACGACGATTACAAACTTGATAAGGGCGGACAGATGGTGAAGGTCACCGCAGGAGAATTGTGCGCAGAGTACATGTCCCAGACTGCCAAACTTGCTACATTGTTCTTTTGCCAACCATCTGGCGGCTCAGCCGCACAGGGGGGCAGCATAACAAGGGCGACGAGAGCTGACGGGAACGCTGCGCAAGAGGCTACCGTCGATGAGCTGGTCATGTACTGGCAAGACTGGAGCCCTGTAGAAGGCAGTGTGCCCAGGCCGGTGCTCAACGCACGACCATTCGCAACCGCTCTGAGACGCAAATTGTTTCCAGCCGTCCAAGACGGATCTGGATGCGGACCCATCCGTTCATATTATTCCGAAGCGTTCGTTGAATTCCTGAAACGGTGGATGGCCCATGCGGACTTCTTCCCATTACTTCTTGCCGCGAGGTCCGAATTTCTGCCCAGGAATGCCCCCGATGGGGAGGCGTCTTCGACAACCGAGTGAAGGCGTACAAAACGATGCTAACATGCGCATGGCAGTCGAGCGATTGAAGAAGGCCGCACCTGCTAAGGCACCGAGCGGCTCAGCCGCATCGGGCAGCGGTTCTGCACCGAGCGGCTCTGCCGCCTCGGAGAACACCGCGGCACTGGGCGGCTCAGCCGTTCCTAGTGAAATTGTTGCACGGAGCGGCTCAGCTGCCTCGGGTAGCGAAGCAATCGCGCGGGCGGCCCAGCCGCCCCGCGAACCTCTTTTGGCCCCAGCAACGGGCGTGCAAGAGGCCAAGACGCCTGGTGTGGCAGCGGCGGATTTCATCTGTGATAAGTGCCCTGTCGGAAGGTCGACAACGATCAGTCAGAAGTACAAGTTCCCAAGACGTTTGAAGACAAACGACGATCCTAACAGCAACGAGGAATACGAACTGGATTGGCCCTACCATTTGCCATACCAATCAACGAAGAGGCTGCCCTGCAGAAGTGCGGCTGGTCAAGCGCCAGTTGAGTATGATTTCCTCCGACCATGTGCGGTAGCGAGCGGTAAGCTCCGCAGAGGTATGATGCGCAATAATGGGTATCCGGGTGAGGAAGGCCATGTCGCACGGATTGCAAATGGGGAAAATCAGGCCCGCAGCAAGGAGTTCACGATGATTCAGAGGGCCGCAGGTGGACAAGCGTGGTTGGCCTTTCAGATTCTACAAAAGTCCACGAAGACCCCAGTCTTGGACTCAAATTTTATCGTTCTCAATTGGGCACGTTTCTTCAAGGTAAAGGCTGACCGCTCGCGGCCGGGCCCGACAGCCACTGTCGCTGATCGCCTGAACTGGGCGAAGATGCCCACGAGGACCCACAGAACCGGTCTTCATCATTGCGTTCAACTCACTTTGCCTTTCTACGTCACGGACGAAAAGCTTGCGGAGGTCCAAGACCAATCCGCAGGCTGGGCAAGACAGTCCCATGGTACGCCCGTGACCGCACTTCATTCAATTTTGGAGGGCCATCAGTTGCTTCCATCTAGTCCAAAATACGGCCCCCTTGCACTGACAACCCCCAGACTCACACAGTGTACTCTGTTTGGGAGGAAACCTTTTGAGATATCATCTGGGTCACTGCCGAGGTTGTTTTCTTTTCGAACAAGCCAACTCTCATCCAAGGAAAACCAGATCAGTACGTTAGTGACCCGACGGGCATTGTGCTGCATGAGCTTCGACTGTATCATTGGACACCAGCAGCGCTTCATGTCGCGCCGGTTTACGTTTTCTTGCAACATATTGCCAGACAGAACAACTGGCGTTTGGAGCAAAACTTCGGAGTCGAACGGTCTCGCGACGATGCAAGGACGGCTGCCGCGGACCAAGTCCGGGAGGCACAGAAAGAATGGGTCCCGAATTTGGGGCCGATCGAATGGCAAAGTGGCCAGAATCCTATCGTCGTCGGAGTATGGGTTCCATACTCCGACGACGATAGGATTGATGACATTTAGCCGTGGTTTCAGCAGAAAGGAGTCAAATTAACCAATTTTCATCCGCTGCATAGATGAGGCGCCAGAAGAGTCCAAGAAGCTTGTCCAGAGTATCAAAGATGAGGAGGGCAGAGCCAAGGCACCTGCTAGTGCACCAGAGCAGGCGCCGGCGGCCAAGCCGCCCGGCACACCCCTTTCGCTTGATGCCGAGAATTTCCCGAGCCTTGGGCAGCCTGCGCTTCGCACTGGGAGGGCGTTCAAGCCTCCGCCTGGCAAAGCCGTGGCGGAGGCTTGGCCTCCGCTCCCCAAGACTGACGCGCCCGGCAAAGCGCCGACGCCTCCTCCTCCTCCGAAGGAGTGGCCCGCAGCAGAAGGGCCGAGGGAAGTCGCCCCGAAGAAAGCTCATCCGCCGCTCAGTAAGACGACGTCGCCTCCGGCTGCGAAGCCGAACGTTGCGCAGTCGATGGACTCACCCTTGGCGAAGGAGGAGATGCCTAGGAAGCCTCCGCCTCCACCTCGCCACGGTCCCGAGACAAGGCCACCGAAGCCTCCGCCAGCTAAGGTGGCTCGCCTCGACGCGGGAGCTGATAACTTATCCACGCCCCCACTGGCGCAGCCACCGGCCAAGCCGGGAGGCGCGGAAACAGCAGGCGATTCGCTTCAAATTTGGAAACCGAGTCTTCGCGGGCCCCCTGCTGCCGTGGCTAACCTGAACAAGACCAACAGAAGGCGAAGCCCCCGGCTAAAGTTGCACCCAGATGGGCGAGAGAAAAAGAGCCCCCCCCCCAGCGTGCCTCAGGCAGCGCTGGAACGGATCTGACTGCGCAGGAAGATGCGAAAGCAGTGGGGGCGAAAGCTGGAGCCGCCGAGGGTGTAGGCGCTACACGCCGCGGAGGCGCTGAGGAGCATAATATCCCTAAGGCAGCCCCCCCGACGCAAACGGATGGATATCCATCATCAGAGGAGTCACCTGTGCCAACAGGGACTGAGGAGGGAGCTATCATCCTCAGGATCCTCAAAGAAGTCTCTAGGATATACTTCTCGGGCAAGACAGCGCGCGACGTTCTGAGGAATGAGAAACAGTTCTTTTACTGGTGGTGTCGAACCGCTGCTAACTGGCCACAAGAGCACGAGTACCCCGAGGATGCGATATCTGAAATTGCATCGTATATCGCAACAGCAAGGGGGCTCGATTTGAGGGTCAGCGAAAAAGGTAGACACGGCCCGGGAACCTGCTCGTTTGCGTGGAGGAAATTTAAAGGCGCTGTTGTGGAACAGATCCGTAAACTTGTGCCAGATTTCGTTTCCACTTCTATATTCGCTGGTCAGAGCCAGCCGTCGCAGCCTAAGACAGAGGGTATACCCGCTATGACTGGAAGCAGACTTCCAATTCCACCCGCTTGTCCGTCCGGCTCAGCCGCGACAGAGAACCTTCCTCCGCCTCCGCCTGGCCCAGCCAAAGTGGAGAACAAACAGGAGAGGGAAATTGAGTCAACGGCAGGCTCGGGCGCCGATGCTGCGGCACCTGTTGAAACCCGAGAGCCTGCAGAATCTTCGCCGACTAAAATGGAAACGTCCGAAGAGGAAGATGCATCCGAGGCACAGGCGCCATTACCTAATGCCGCTTTAAGCGGACATCAGACAGCGGAGCCCACGCCCGCAGGTCTAGGGCCGGATGCCCAAGGTACTCCGGGACCCCTCCAGGCCGACAACGATCTGACCCAGTCTAATGAGTTTTCGTACCCAGCGGATCCTGAGCTCATTACCGCGGAGGAAGAACATTATCGATCGGGCCCGGCATCGTTCAACTTCTTTTGCAGAGAGAACCTGCCACCTGCTCCACAACAACGGCAACGTCCACCATCGAACGTTCTGGCACAAGAGGACGAAGAAGAAATTATTGTTGGGCATGCGAACTACTTCAAAGACAAAGAGCTCTATATATTTCGTATAACGAGCGTCCTCAAGCCATCCAGCGTGCACCTCCTGCTATGAGGCAGAAGACTCGAGAGGCCCATATGACTGGGCCCGTTCCTCCTCATGTCGAAGCTGTTCGCAACCAAAGGGAGAATGCGCTCAGATATGTAGCAGAGTTCGCTGAAGATCCTATATTTACACTATTGAGCAAACTCAGCAGGGATGACGGTGCGTTTGATCAGGCGCGAGAGTTTCTCCGTGCTGAATTCCACTCCGATGATATTCCTGAAGGATTATCCCCTCAGTCCTGTGAATGCCTGAAACCGCTAGTAGTTGGGGTCGATGATCATAATAATCCGGCTGCCCCAGGCAGTGCGGACATTTGGAGACCCCAAAGTTTTCAGAGTACCCGAGTTTGCACTGCACATCGGTATTTGCGCAGCATATCTAGCGAGGCATTGTTCTGATTACGCGAGATCCTCGGGAGGCTGGGTCTATTTCGGTGACCTAGTTGAAAAGATCGCCGAGGACGGATTCAGCTATCAGCCGTGTGCCCTCGCTGCGCACGGCCTAGCCGCGCTGCAACCAGGGACTCTGGAGATACTTGGGGTGTGCCCTGCCGACATTGGTAACATCGATGGAACGAAAGCCCACGATATGTGGAAAGACTACGCAGCATGTCCCCATCAAAAGAAGGAGAGGAGTGCTGTTCCAATTCCTGATTTCTATCGAGCGCGCCATGGACACTCCACTTTTGTTGCTTCTATTGAGAGGATGTATGTTCCATATGGCCCTAGCCAAGCCAGAAGTCACGGGCCTCTTCTTCATATCACTGACTCGCAAATACTGTTGGCGTCAACAGTCGGAAAAGTCCAGTTCACCAAAAGAGACTCGGGGCTCTGTCTCGAGGCAGATTACGACTTGCTGAGGCTTCTCCCGACCAGGAAGAACCCGGTCATGCGAGAGGCAGATCACCTTCCTTCGTGGCTCAGCCAACGGAGGTATGGTGAGACTGCCCCCGCAAGGGAGTTTGCGGCCATGGGCAATGCTGCGCAACCGGGAGAGCCGCTATCGGTCGGAGCATGGCCCGCAGAGGACACAGTCCGTCTGTTGGATCAGCTTCCAAATCACAGGGATTCCTGGCCGTTAGTTATTGTTTTCAACGGCCGGGTCGTTGCCCGCTTCTCGCACAGGATTTGCCAGGATGGCACTCTTGTGCCCCGCGAAGTGCCGAAGTTCACTGACATCGACAAAGCCGTCAGCCTTGTTAAAATAGGAGACTCGCCGGATCCTAGAGACAAGCAAATCTCTTGGTCCGTAGTTTTCAACCATGAGTGGGCGTCGTACGAGGTGGGTTTTAACAGCAACTCGATGCTCGCCTGGGTTCATACGGACGAGACGCTGTCTTTGATCCCAGACCGCATGCCTCCATTGCCGCCCGATGCGCAAGAACTCGTCCAATCGATCCCATGGTCGGACGACGGGCGGTTCCTGTGCGCTAGTTTTCACTGGGTGAGGACTGGCTTTGGGCATTGTCCCACCTGCAGCAATCCGATCAATTACAAATACAGAGTTACCCACGATTACATGCTCCAGACATGGAACAGGGAGGTTATTCCAAGATCCCTTGAGGGACATGGAATTTTGTTGCATGTCAATGATTCCCATGAGCTTCCTAATGATCGCGCTGGCTGGACTGGTGCGCGCGTAAGAAGACAGAATAGGGCTTCCGCGGATGTGACGTGCAACATCAACAACAATCTGCAGCAAGAGCGCAAGAGGGCAACCAGGACTCAATACTTAAAATTGGCCGCTTTAGGACAAACTTCCGGAAACAGTCGGACAGGCAGTTGCCCTGCCTGGGTCCCAGACCACGCCGCGGCCCGCAGCAAGGAGTTCACGATGATTCAGAGGGCCGCAGGTGGACAAGCGTGGTTGGCCTTTCAGATTCTACAAAAGTCCACGAAGACCCCAGTCTTGGACCCAAATTTTATCGTTCTCAATTGGGCACGTTTCTTCAAGGTAAAGGCTGACCGCTCGCGGCCCGACCCGACAGCCACTGTCGCTGATCGCCTGAACTGGGCGAAGATGCCCACGAGGACCCACAGAACCGGTCTTCATCATTGCGTTCAACTCACTTGGCCTTTCTACGTCACGGACGAAAAGCTTGCGGAGGTCCAAGACCAATCCGCAGGCTGGGCAAGACAGTCCCATGGTACGCCCGTGGCCGCACTTCAATTTTGGAGGGCCATCAGTTGCTTCCATCTAGTCCAAAATACGGCCCCCTTGCACTGACAACCCCCAGACTCACACAGTGTACTCTGTTGGGGAGGAAACCTTTTGAGATATCATCTGGGTCACTGCCGAGGTTGTTATCTTTTCGAACAAGCCAACCCTCATCCAAGGACAACCAGATCAGTACGTTAGTGACCCGACGGGCATTGTGCTGCATGAGCTTCGACTGTATCATTGGACACCAGCAGCGCTTCATGTCGCGCCGGTTTACGTTTTCTTGCAACATATTGCCAGACAGAACAACTGGCGTTTGGAGCAAAACTTCGGAGTCGAACGGTCTCGCGACGATGCAAGGGCGGCTGCCGCGGACCAAGTCCGGGAGGCACAGAAAGAATGGGTCCCGAATTTGGGGCCGATCGAATGGCAAAGTGGCCAGAATCCTATCGTCGTCGGAGTATGGGTTCCATACTCCGACGACGATAGGATTGATGACATTTGGCCGTGGCTTCAGCAGAAAGGAGTCAAATTAACCAATTTTCATCCGCTGCATAGATGAGGCGCCAGAAGAGTCCAAGAAGCCTGTCCAAAGTATCAAAGATGAGGAGGACAGAGCCAAGGCACCTGCTAGTGCACCAGAGCAGGCGCCGGCGGCCAAGCCGTCCGGCACACCCCTGTCGCTTGATGCCGAGAATTTCCCGAGCCTTGGGCAGCCTGCGCCTCGCACTGGGAGGGCGTTCAAGCCTCCGCCTGGCAAGGCCGTGGCGGAGGCTTGGCCTCCGCTCCCCAAGACTGACGCGCCCGGCAAAGCGCCTCCTCCTCCTCCTCCTCCTCCGAAGGAGTGGCCCGCAGCAGAAGGGCCGAGGGGAGTCGCCCCGAAGAAAGCTCATCCGCCGCTCAGTAAGACGACGTCGCCTCCGGCTGCGAAGCCGAACGTTGCGCAGTCGATGGACTCACCCTTGGCGAAGGAGGAGACGCCTAGGAAGCCTCCGCCTCCACCTCGCCACGGTCCCGAGACAAGGCCACCGAAGCCTCCGCCGGCTAAGGTGGCTCGCCTCGACACGGGAGCTGATAACTCATCCACGCCCCCACTGGCGCAGCCGCCGGCCAAGCCGGGAGGCGCGGAAACAGCAGGCGATTCGCTTCAAATTTGGAAACCGAGTCTTCGCGGGCCCCTTGCTGCCGTGGCTAACCTGAACAAGACCAACAGAAGGCGAAGCCCCCGGCTAAAGTTGCACCCAGATGGGCGAGAGAAAAAGGAGCCCCCCCCCAGCGCGCCCAAGGCAGCGCTGGAACGGATCTGACTGCGCAGGAGGATGCGAAAGCAGCGGGGGCGAAAGCTGGAGCCGCCGAGGATGTAGGCGCTACACGCCGCGGAGGCGCTGAGGATCATAATATCACTAAGGCAGCCCCCCCGACGCAAACGGATGGATATCCATCATCAGAGGAGTCACCTGTGCCAACAGGGACTGAGGAGGGAGCTATCATCCTCAGGATCCTCAAAGAAGTCTCTAGGATACACTTCTCGGGCAAGACAGCGCGCGACGTTCTGAGGAATGAGAAACAGTTCTTTTACTGGTGGTGTCGAACCGCTGCTAACTGGCCACAAGAGCACGAGTACCCCGAGGATGCGATATCTGAAATTGCATCGTATATCGCAACAGCAAGGGGGCTCTACTTGAGGGTCAGCGAAAAAGGTAGACACGGCCCGGGAACCTGCTCGTTTGCGTGGAGGAAATTTAAAGGCGCTGTTGTGGAACAGATCCGTAAACTTGTGCCAGATTTCGTTTCCACTTTTATATTCGCTGGTCAGAGCCAGCCGTCGCAGCCTAAGACAGAGGGTATACCCGCTATGACTGGAAGCAGACTTCCAATTCCACCCGCTTGTCCGTCCGGCTCAGCCGCGACAGAGAACCTTCCTCCGCCTCCACCTGGCCCAGCCAAAGTGGAGAACAAACAGGAGAGGGAAATTGAGTCAACGGCAGGCTCGGGCGCCGATGCTGCGGCACCTGTTGAAACCCGAGAGCCTGCAGAATCTTCGCCGACTAAAATGGAAACGTCCGAAGAGGAAGATGCATCCGAGGCACAGGCGCCATTACCTGATGCCGCTTTAAGCGGACATCAGACAGCGGAGCCCACGCCCGCAGGTCTAGGGCCGGATGCCCAAGGTACTCCGGGACCCCTCCAGGCCGACAACGATCTGACCCAGTCTAATGAGTTTTCGTACCCAGCGGATCCTGAGCTCATTACCGCGGAGGAAGAACATTATCGATCGGTCCCGGCATCTTTCAACTTCTTTTGCAGAGAGAACCTGCCACCTGCTCCACAACAACGGCAACGTCCACCATCGAACGTTCTGGCACAAGAGGACGAAGAAGAAATTATTGTTGGGCATGCGAACTACTTCAAAGACAAAGAGCTCTATATATTTCGTATACTGAACGTCCTCAAGCCATCCAGCGTGCACCTCCTGCTATGAGGCAGAAGATTCGAGAGGCCCATATGACTGGGCCCGTTCCTCCTCATGTCGAAGCTGTTCGCAACCAAAGGGAGAATGCGCTCAGATATGTAGCAGAGTTCGCTGAAGATCCTATATTTACACGATTGAGCAAACTCAGCAGTGATGACGGTACGTTTGATCAGGCGCGAGAGTTTCTCCGTGCTGAATTCCACTCCGATGATACTCCTGAAGGATTATCCCCTCAGTCCTGTGAATGCCTGAAACCGCTAGTAGTTGGGGTCGATGATCATAATAATCCGGCTGCCCTAGGCAGTGCGGACATTTGGAGACCCCGAAGTTTTCAGAGTACCCGAGTTTGCACTGCACATCGGTATTTGCGCAGCATATCTAGCGAGGCATTGTTCTGATTACGCGAGATCCTCGGGAGGCTGGGTCTATTTCGGTGACCTAGTTGAAAAGATCGCCGAGGACGGATTCAGCTATCAGCCGTGCGCCCTCGCTGCGCACGGCCTAGCCGCGCTGCAACCAGGGACTGTGGAGATACTTGGGGTGTGCCCTGCCGACATTGGTAGCATCGATGGAACGAAAGCCCACGATCTGTGGAAAGACTACACATCATGTCCCCATCAAAAGAGGGAGAGGAGTGCTGTTCCAATTCCTGATTTCTATCGAGCGTGCCAGGGACACTCCACTTTTGTTGCTTCTATTGAGAGGATGTATGTTCCATATGACCCTGGCCAAGCCAGAAGTCACGGGCCTCTTCTTCATATCACTGACTCGCAAACACTGTTGGCGTCAACAGTCGGAAAAGTCCAGTTCACCAAAAGAGACTCGGGACTTTGTCTCGAGGCAGATTACGACTTGCTGAGGCTTCTCCCGACCAGGAAGAACCCGGTCATGCGAGAGGCAGATCACCTTCCTTCGTGGCTCAGCCAACGGAGGTATGGTGAGACTGTCCCCGCAAGGGAGTTTGCGGCCATGGGCAATGCTGCGCAACCGGGAGAGCCGCTATCGGTCGGAGCATGGCCCGCAGAGGACACAGTCCGTCTGTTGGATCAGCGTCCAAATCACAGGGATTCCTGGCCGTTAATTATTGTTTTCAACGGCCGGGTCGTTGCCCGCTTCTCGCACAGGATTTGCCAGGATGGGATTCTTGTGCCCCGCGAAGTGCCGAAGTTCACTGACATCGACAAAGCCGTCAGCCTTGTTAAAATAGGAGACTCGCCGGATCCTAGAGACAAGCAAATCTCTTGGTCCGTAGTTTTCAACCATGAGTGGGCGTCGTACGAGGTGGGTTTTAACAGCAACTCGATGCTCGCCTGGGTTCATACGGACGAGACGCTGTCTTTGATCCCAGACCGCATGCCTCCATTGCCGCCCGATGCGCAAGAACTCGTCCAATCGATCCCATGGTCGGACGACGGGCGGTTCCTGTGCGCTAATTATCACTGGGTGAGGACAGGCTTTGGGCATTGTCCCACCTGCAGCAATCCGATCAATTACAAATACAGAGTTACCCACGATTACATGCTCCAGACATGGAACAGGGAGGTTATTCCAAGATCCCTTGAGGGACACGGAATTTTGTTGCATGTCAATGATTCCCATGAGCTTCCTAATGATCGCGCTGGCTGGACTGGTGCGCGCGTAAGAAGACAGAATAGGGCTTCCGCGGATGTGACGTGCAACATCAACAACAATCTGCAGCAAGAGCGCAAGTGGGCAACCAGGACTCAATACTTAAAATTGGCCGCTTCAGGACAAACTTCCGGAAACAGTCGGACAGGCAGTTGCCCTGCCTGGGTCCCAGACCACGCCGCGGCCCAGCCGCCGGCGCGCCACGGCCCCTTCTTCCAGTACCTCGAGCCTTTGAAGAGGAGATTCATTAAGTGGCTCGCACACCTGGCTGGAAGACAGAGGACAAGAGTTCCTCCAATCGCAGACTGGTGACCATTGTTTTCGGCAACGGACCTTGATCAGTATGCGGGCCCGCTGTCTTGCCCTGCTCTGGCCGCTTTTGAGTGGCCAGAAGCCCCCGATGATCTTCATGAGCCTATAGACGGTTGGGACAGATGGGAGCGCACAGTGAACGCTCAGAACACCTATGTGCCGACGCTGGAGACATACGCAAAGGCTGGGGCAGCCCCGTGGCTGCCCATTGAACAGGACAATGCAATGGACACCACAGGGCAAAGCCATCGTGGACGTCCACCAGTTGCCTGGGCAGATAGTTTTGTGGCACGGCCCCACCGTGTTGCACGGTCCGTTACCAGGCGCGTTAATTTGTTATGACCACCGTCTGGTTTCGAGACTCGTCCAACCTGCCGCCGGTCAAGCCGAGACGGCAGGTGAGGAGAACTTACAAGTGACGTTTGACTTCGCTCCAGTCAGCGGGTCCAAGGCCGAGCTGATAATCGAGGGAACAGTTGATCTCGATCAACGTGATGGGCACACATACTCGCACTACAAAGATGTTTCATTGAATACTACACCGACCCAACTTGAAGCCAAGGCAGTCGCTGCACAGTACGTTATGGAGTACCACAGTTTCCGCCCGGGTACAACAAATCCCAACATATTACGACTGTCGGGTGAAATGACGCATGAAATCCCGGAGATTGTGCGTAGCGTGATTGATGGGAACTGGAAAGTTCCAGTTTCGGAAATGCCATTGGGTCTTCGTATAATGCCCGGGGCAGGAGCTCAGACCGCGCTGAGGATAAGCGACAGAAGGACGGGTACGCTCTTGACTGTCGCATTCGTGCTGCGGTCCACACGGGCGATCTCATCGAGGAATGGGCCCGCAATTTGGGCAGACGGGTCCGCGCAAACATCCGTTGTCAGGGCGCAAAGTTGCAGGGGGCCATTCGTTGGCTCCTAGATTACTGCGAAGACGAGGATGTGGAACTACAAGATAGGGTAGAAGGCCCCTTTCGTGCTGCGTGTGGAAGATTTGGCATCTCTGTTGCCACCGCTGCAAGAGAAATTATTCGATTCATTCGAGATTGAGGGACGACAATTGGTGAGACTGAAGGCGCCACTGGGCCTCCAGACAGCCAAGCTGATCTGGAGGGGCCGACGAGACCAAGCGATTTGCTGAAGATGAGACCAACTCCGCCACCTCCACCGCGCAGACCCGACGTCCAAGACGATCGGGCTCGCGAAGAGGTCACCGAATCTCCGCATTCTGCCATTGGCCCAGCCGCTTCGGCAGGTGAAGAGTACTCGTGGTATTCATCGGCTGACCCATGGGATTGGTCTAGACCACCCCGCGCGCGCGAGGGGTCCATGGATGTCGGCCGCGGCGCTGCTGGCTACGACCCGCAGGTCCACTGCCCGCACTTCGCAAATGACGTCCAGGATGGATACTACGTACATCGTGACCGCAGCTGGTGGATGGCCGATAATGTCTGGTGGTCACGAACGTGGCACATATTGTCTTACACGGACTACAACCGCTACTTCCCGACCAAGGGGAAAGAGTCGAATAACCAAGACAAGCACAACAGATCAGCACATCACGCTGGCCGTGACAAGGGAGTTAGATCCCGCTCGCCCCGTGGGAAAGATGGCGGACAGGGAGGCTCGTCGTCATCGCGTCCGAGGCCTCCAATTCCGCCGTCGAGAGACAGTAATCCATGGGGTAATCTGAGTTAGGCCAAGCCCGCGTGACTTAGTCATTGCAGGAGTGGCCGATCGACAAAGTCGAATCGGCTGTGAGAGCTCTACCGATCGACAAAGTCGAATCGGCGGAGAGAGTTTATTTAAAATAATGGTGGGAGTCGTCGGGCCTCGTCGGCCCTCAGCCCCCTGGCAGCCACCGCTGAGCTGTAATTTTTTTTGCGGTTGGCACCGGTGGTTGTACATATGTGCAGGCCGGGGGTGTCGTGGCTGGATGGGCCCTGCGAGGCCCGCCGCGGGGGGAGTAAATATGCTCCTATCCGCCTCATCTTAACCTTGCTGCCCTCACTGCCTGCCTTGCAATGTACTGTCAGTACTATCATGCGGCACTGCTCCGCAGCTGTTCAGTGCTCAAGAGAGAAAAGGAGCGCTCCTGCCTTCGTCCGTCGCGCGTCGTTTGTCGTCGGCCGGCCGGCCTCCTCCCTTCCACTCTTGGGTGCTATTGCTTAACGGTATCTTTGTCTTATCATTGATGTCTCTCCTTTAATCCTCGACCACTGAGCAGAGAGAACGTGAGACCTTAATTCCTTTGTCATCTTATCCCGATTCTCAGAGGAAAGACTAAAACGCCCACGGCGACAACGTCGACGGCAACGGCGACGACGCCAAGACGACGACGACAACGACGAGGAAAGACAGAGGACGACGGCGACGACGACGACGACGATGAGGGAGGAGGGAGGACGGCGACGACGACAACCACGACGACGCAAGAGCGCGCGCGCACGCTTTTGTTGAAAATCCTTGTTGCGAAACCTTGTGTTTTTAGGTTTTCTTTCTGGCCGCGATTTTGAAACCTTTCCGGCACCGAAGGTTTCTTAAGGATTCCAGCATGCGCGCGAGACGACGCGCGCGTCTGCACTTCGTTCCGGTTTTTTTTTGGCTGACGATTCTTGCAACGGCACGCGCGCAAGGGCGTTCGAAAGATTACGACATGCGCGCACGCGAAGCCCGTTTGTCAGAATTTCCTGGAAATCTTGAACAACCGATGGTATTTGTGAGATTTTGCAAAAACGCGCGCGTAAGTTTTTTGTTTTGAAACCTTTCTTGACATTCGCGGGAAGCGCGTGCATTCAAATAGCTTGGCAAGAACGTGCGGTAACATCAAGTTCGCATGTCGCGTAGGCGCTCTGCCCGAGCGTCCACAAGGGGTACCAGGTGGACTTCGCTACCCGCGCGAGTTCAGACGCACCGCTGACCCCGAACGTCCCCAAAAAGAACCAGATGGAGTTACGACCCGCGCAAATTCCGACGTTCCGCTCACCCCGGGCGTCCACAAAGGAACCAGCGTGTTCGACTGCTGCTGGCGGAAAACCGGGGGGGGCCACTACCGGTTCGACCCCCCCCGCCCCCCCCCCCGGAAAACCGGGGGGGGTCACTACCGGTTCGAACCCAACCCCCCCTCAATCCATCATGAAAGGGGGGGGGGTCACTACCGGTTCGAACCCCTCCCCCCCCCCTCGAAAACAGAGGTGGGTCACTACGGGTTCGAACCCCCCCCCCTCGAAAACCGAGGGGGGGTGCGGACAGTGGTGGGTGGGGACGGTGGTGATGGGGACAGTGGCGAGGGGACAGCGGGACAGTGGTGGGGACATTGGGATACTGGTGGGGACGGTAGTGGTGGGGACAGTGGTGAAGGCGGTGGTGAGGACAGTGGTGGGACAGTAGCACGGTGGGGAAAGTGGTGGGGACAGTGGGGACAGTGGGACAGTGATGGGGGCAGTGGGGACGCTGGGACAGCACAGTGGGACAGCGGCGGGGACAGTGGGACAGTAGTGGGTACAGTGGGGACAGTGGGACACTGGTGGGGACCGTGGGGAAAGTGGGGAGAGTGGGAACGTGGTGGGACAATGGTGGGGAGAGTGGGGACATTGACGCAGTGGTGGGGGTACTGGTGGGGACAGCGGGGACAATGGTGGGAACAGTGGGGACAGAGGGACAGTGGTGGGGGCGGTGGTGGTGGGGACAGTGGTGTGGGGACAGTGGGAATGTGGTGGAAACAGTGGGACAGTGGAGGGTACACTGGTGGTGGGGACAGTGGTGAGGGCGGTGGCCAGGACGGCGGTGGGACAATGGGTCAGAGGTACAGTGGGGACAGTGGTGGGGACAGTGGGGACAGTGGTGGGAACAGTGGGACAGCTCAGTGGGACAGCGGAGGAGACAGTGGGGACAGTGGGGATAGTCGGGCAGTGGTTGGGGCCGTGGAGAAAGTGGGGCTAGTGGAACCGTGTTGGGAACAGTGGTGGGGACAGTGGGGACAGTGCGACAGTGGTGGGGGCACTGGTGGGGACAGTTGGGACGGTGGTGGAACCAGTGGGGACAGTGGTGGTGAGGACAGTGGCGCTGGGACCAGCAGTGGGGGATGTGGTGCTGGTGCTGACTGTGGTAGGGACCGGGAGTCGTTTGCTGGCGGTAAGGGGTGCGGGGGAGGGGTTCGAACCAGTAGTGACCCCCCCGCGGTTTTCGAGGAGGAGGGGGAGGGGGGGGGGAGGTGCGAACCGGTAGTGACCCCCCCCGGTTTTCGACGGGGATGGGGGGGGGTCGAACCGGTAGCCCGGTAGTGACGGGGGCGGGGGGGTTCGAACCGGTAGTGACCCCCTCGATCCCTGGGTTTCTGGAGGGGGGGGGGGTTCGAACCGGTAGTGACATTCCTTTGGTTTTCTGGGACGGGGGGGGTCGATCCGGTAGTGACCCCCCCGGTTTTCCGAGGGGAAGGGGGGGGTCGAACCAGTAGTGGCCCCCCCCCCGGTTTTCTGGAAAGGAGGGGGGGGGGGGCGGGTTAGGGAAGGGGGGGCTTTTGCCGGGGGAAGGAGGGGGGAGGCGGGTCCAGCAGGGGGGGGGGATTTTCGGAGGGGGGGGGGGGGAACCCCCGGGTTCCGGAGGAAGAGGGGGGGGAATTTTGCACAGTAAAGCGGCGGTGGATCACGCTCTCTCCCACAAAGGATACCAAGTGGAATTTACCATCTGCGCATCTTCGGTCACCGCTCACCGCGAACGTCCACAAACGGTACCAGGTAGAGTTCACTACCCGCGCGAGTTTAGACGCCGCTCTTACCCCGAACGCCCACACAAGAGTCCAGGTGGAATTCACTTTCCGCGCGAGTTCGAACAAATATTGGGGGATGTCTCGAGTGAAACGCTTTGTTTTTCACCAAACTGTTGACCACCTATAAAGTGTTCAATAATCTTGCCTTCGAGGACCCGTCCGGAGGCATTTTGTAGGGGATGCCTCGAGCGAAACGCTGTTTTATTAACGAAGGTGATAAAAACACGTGGGTTTTTCAATACGGTCGCTTCTTAGGCCATCTTGGAGGTCATCTGAGATCGTTCCGAAAAGATGCTTTCCAAGAGCTCTGTCGGCATCACATCTTTTCCGATGATGTCTAAGGCGAGACGCAAATTTTCCAGGATCCGAAAATTAGGCGAACGATTTCAAGATCTCCATTTTTGGAGGATGTCTCATGCGAAACGCCCACTTTTAGCAAAAGGCGTCTCAAGATACGACCCCCAACTTCGCGATTGTGCGAGGATGTCTCGGGCGGAATCGATATTTGTGGGCACCTTTCTTGGATAGAGCGCGCGCGTGGGGCCCGATAGACTAAAAGGGGGGCCCCAGCTTGAAGCTACCCCCCTCCCCCCTTCCTTGCTAAAGGGGGGGGGGCTTCAGAAGCCCCCCCCCCCTCCCCTCCCTTTCGTGGTTCGGAAAGGGGGGGGGGGGCTTCCAAGCTACCCCCCCCTCCCTCCCTTTAATTGAGCCGGGGTGAGCCATCCCCCCCCTTTGAAAGGGGGGGGGGGCTTCGGAAGCTACCCCCCCCTCCTCCCTTTTCGTGGCCGGAAAGGGGGGGGGGGCTTCCAAGCTACCCCCCCCCCTCCCTCCTTTTAATGGAGCTGGGGTGAGCCACCCCCCCCTTTGAAAGGGGGGGGGGCTTTGGAACCCCCCCCCCCTCCCTCCCTTGGTGCAAAAGGGGGGGGGGGCTTGAAGCCCCCCCCCCCTTCCCCCCTTTGGCCGCCCAGCTCCCGGAGCCATCGCCCTCCCTTTCGCCTCCATTTATTCCCGCCCCTCTCCCTCCTCCTCTTCTTCCTTTTGCCTCCTCCTCTTCCTCGGTCTCCTCATCCTCCTCATAGTCATCATCGTCATCGTCATCGTCATCATCATCATCATCATCATCATCATCATCATCATCATCATCATCATCATCATCATCATCATCATCATCATCATCGTACTCCCCCGCGGGTCCTTCCGTTCCGTTCCTCCTCCTCCTCCTCCTCCTCGGTTTTCTCCTCCTCCTTCATTTTTTCCTCCTCCTCCTCCTGCTCCTCCTCCTCCTCATCATCATCTCATCTCATCCTCCCCTCCTCCTCCTCCGTGATCCTCCTCCTCCGTTTCCCCTCCTCCTCCTCCTCCTCCTCCTCTCCTCCTTCTCCTCCCCTCCTCCTCCTCCTCCTCCTCCTCCTCCTCCTCCTCCTCCTCTCCTCCTCCCCCTCCGCCTCCCCCATCCTCCGCCTCCTCCTCCCCCAGCTGGCCGCCGTCTTACACGAACACTGCCAAACCCGACGGGCTGGCGTTTTCCGAATTACACTTCGTGCAACTTTCGGGGGGGATAGTATTTTTCCCAACCCTCCTTGGTTGGGTATTCGTTTTGAATAGAGCAGTGTGGTCTCCACTTCCTCCTTCCCGTCCCGTCTCCCTCTTGCCTCCTCCTGTCTTGCTTGCGGGGGGCTGCGATCTGTGAAACTGTCGCCACTTTCGAGGCTTGCTGGGGGCCCAGCACAGTGACGCCACGGGCGGACCCAAATTAAACCTCGCCATCCCTGGGGGGCTGCGATCTGTGAAACTGTCGTCACTTTCGAGGCCTGCTGGGGGGCCCAGCACAGTGACGCCACGGGCGGACCCAAATTAGACCTCGCCATCCCTGGGGGGGGGGGGCTACGATCTGTGAAACTGTCGCCACTTTCGAGGCTTGCTGGGGGGCCCAAGCACAGGTGCGGACCCAAATTAGACCTCGCCATCCCTGGGGGGGGCTGCGATCTGTGAAACTGTCGCCACTTTCGAGGCCTGCTGGGGGGCCCAGCACAGTGACGCCACGGGCGGACCCAAATTAGACCTCGCCATCCCTGGGGAGCTGCGATCTGTGAAACTGTCGCCACTTTCGAGGCCTGCTGGGGTCCCAGCACAGTGACGCCACGCGCGGACCCAAATTAGACCTCGCCATCCCTGGGGGGCTGCGATCTGTGAAACTGTCGCCACTTTCGAGGCCTGCTGGGGGGCCCAGCACAGTGACGCCACGGGCGGACCCAAATTAGACCTCGCCATCCCTGGGGGGCTGCGATCTGTGAAACTGTCGCCACTTTCGAGGCCTGGGGCCCAGCACAGTGACGCCACGCGCGGACCCAAATTAGACCTCGCCATCCCTGGGGGGCTGCGATCTGAGATCCCCGCTTTCGAAGTGGCCAGGATTGCTCAGGGATTGCAACTAATCAGCTTTATCTAGTCCTCGTCCTGAAGCCAGTTTCCTGCGAGTCTCCCGAATTCCGTCTGCAGACATATGTAACCCTCGCTCCGTCATCGCCCCCCTTATAAAATGTCATAAACTATTTGCGCCCCGCGTTTGCGCAGGGGTTGGGTACGTCGCCAGGGTAATTTTTCGTTCCCGGGGGTTGGCGCGGAACGAGTTGAATGATACACTTGCGTTGCAATCGATTGCAATCCATTGGATTGCAAACGATTCGATTGCAATCCATTGGACTGCTATCGATTGGATTGCAATTGGTTGAATTGCAATCGATTCAATCGATTGGATTGCAGGGGAGGGACAGGACGGAAGGGAGGGAGGGGAGGAGAGGGAGGGGAGGGAGGAGATGGAACGAAGGGTGGGGAGGGAGGGGAGGGAGCGGAGGGAGGTGGGGAGGGGGATTGCAGTGGAATGGAGTGCAATCGATTGCAAGCGATTCGATTGGGATTTTCGATCGTCGATCGTTGATCGTCGATCGTCCATCCTCGATCGTGGATTGTTCATTTTGGATCGTCGGCGAAAGGGAGGGCGGAGGCTCCGGGGGCTGGGCGGCCAAAGGGGGAAAGGGGGGGGGCTTCCAAGCCCCCCCCCCCTCCCCTTGGCACAAAGGGGGGGGGGGGTGGGGGGGGGCTTCCAGCAGGGCGGCTCCGGGGGGGGGGGGGGTAGCTTAAGCACCCCCCTCCCTTTGGAAAGGGGGTAGGGGGGGGGGGGGGGGGGGGGTAGCTTCCGGGGTGTGAATAGAACCCGTGTAATACCTTCATATATACTCCTTATCCTCACCTCTCCTGCGCCTGGCCGTTTGGGCTCAGGTATTGGGACAGATCGATCAGACCTTTGATCGTGCAGGAGGGAAAGACATCCATCTATCCCTCCTTCCCTCTACCAACGGATCAGGGGTTCTGTGCCCTTGTGCATCAACCCCATTCACAGGTTATCAGCCTTTTAAAGCTCACTGTTCATCGAACCCCGCGTCGCGATCTCGCACGCGGCCTCGATCGAACCCAAGCGGCGCATGCGCCGTAAGGGGTCCATCGGGGCCTCGCGTCCGAGCTCTCCGACGGCGCGACGGCTCGGTGACGAGTTGGAGAGCCTTAGTGCGGACTGTGTTGGTGTCCCAGGCACCCCCCCCCCCCTTCCCTAGCTCCGACGGACCCGAGGCGCGGCTAGCTGCTGAGCTTCACCGCGGCGCCGCCCGCGGGGGGACAGGAGAAAGAGTAGGAATAGGTAGGAAGGAGTTCCACACGCCTACCTTCGATCCTCCATCTCCTCCTCAGTCGGGAGCAATCCCAACTGCGTCAGGCGAAAGCCTCACTGGTCCTGATACTCCAGGGCGCTTTCGCGCTAACCGCCGATGGACCTCAGGTGCTGGTGCCCCCAGCCCTGCGACCGTTCCCGTTGCGGAGCACGTAGCCACCTTCGAGGAACTTAGTAGACCAGTGGCGGCACAGCCGCAGACGCAGTACCCCAAGGTATCATCGGATGAGTCACCACACACACGGTCCTAGCCGCAGCTCGTCCGCGCGCAACCGTCGTGGGGCCCCAGGCCCATGCGGCGAGAGTAGGTCGAGCCCGCGCGCTGCCTCTCAGAGGCCATGCGCCCCCCGCGAGAGGGGGCAGAGGGAAGCTGACGCCCCCCACCTCTTCATCTCAGACGACCAGCTGGCGGAAACGTCCGCCGCAGGTGAAATAGCTGAGCTCAGAGACCAGGTTGAAACCTTCGTGTCCAGGCAATACTCTGGACTACTGCAGAGCGTCCAGACGAACGCTGCCAACACTGCAGCCATACGCCAAGATCTTGACGGCGCCTTAGGGATCATCGATTCCAGGATTGCCGAAGATCGACGCATCATAGGTGAGCTGCAGTACCAGGTTGATCGCGAGGTGTCACACTCAGGTGAACGAACGGCGATGGTCGAGAACCTGCGCAACTACCTAGCGCAGATGGAGCAACTGCTTGTGCTCGTGCGCGACACAGGCGTTTCAGCAGTAAGGATCCTCCACGATGAGATCCATGACCAGCTCCGCAACCGACCACCACCAGCCGAGGCCACCGACCTTGGCGACGTTCAGTCTCAGATCAATGATCTTCGATCCCTCATAGACCACACTACGGCGACGCTTCGCAACGAAGCACGCGCCAACTCGTCGAACCTGATCGACATGTTGCAGCGTACTGAGAGAGTCATCACTCAAAGGCTTGATGCGACCAACGCTTTCGTGCAGCCACTCGCTAACCGGATCTCTGAAATCGAGCAGCGTTTTCCTGGCGTACAGGGCGCCCTGGCAGAGTTGCGTGTCGGACGAGCCCAGACTGCTCAGCTGGATTCTCCTCCCACGGTTTACGATTTCGCCCGCCCCACTGACAGGTTGCAGGAGGTTGAGAAGGCGGCGGACCACACGCAGTTGGAGCTCTCCCAGGTTATTCGTGAGAGAGATACTGAGAAAGTACGTGTTGAGGGGCACCTCGCACGTCTGGAAAGCGAGCTGGAGGCACAAGGCGCCCGTCTCCGAGCCTACGAGCAACGACTTGATCGGTACTCACAACGTTCTCGGGATACTGATGAGTACACACGCCAAAAGGTGGCCCAGATAAACAAAGACATGACGAGCTGGACAAATCAGCTGATCGACCACACCAATGACACCAGCCATCACCTTCGACCTGCAACCGACCTGCACAGGCCGACGGCAGCGTCCGCCGAAGCACCACAAGCTTCTGCAGGACAACAACGACGTACGTCACCAGGAGCAGCCTCTGCGGCAGCTTCAGCACAGACACGCCATGTGTCTCCTGTGCGCACAGAACCGACTACTGACGGTGTGCCGATACCCTCACAACCATTGTCTGCGGTTTCGGCCCATACTACTACTCCTATCAAGGAGTCAGACACCGTCCGAGTCCCTGTCTTGCCTAAGATCACGCAGCTGCTCGAGTGGCAGCAAAAGGTACGGAAGAACTTTGGCGCCGCCTCAGGGCGACCATCCAAAGCATGTGCTTTCCTATGCGTGGCTGAACAGCCCGAGTGTACCTTCGAGGACTTGCAAGACAGTGGAGACTTTGAGAGCATCGATTGCAAACTCGCTACCGCTCTGAGCGACATCTTATCCTCAGACTTGCGCTACCAAATCAGGCTCATCGAAACCAGAGAACACAACGCAGGACGCATGCTCAAAGGACGCCCGATATACTGGCACATCCTACAGTCCTACAAAGTGACAGAGGTTGATGACGACCTGCACGACTTCGAGCACCTTAAAGAACTGAGGATGAGAGACGAAGATCTGCAGCGTTTCATTACTGACTGGGACGTTTTACTATTGGAGTGCCGAGAAGCACCCGACCCAAAGATCTTGGAATCTCTGGTTCGTACACAGATTCGGAGACATGCCTGGATGAAACAAGACATGTGCGAGTACCAGCGCATGAAGATCAGCGACCCGAAGCGTACCTATGATTGGCTCCGACAGCGCGTCCTGGACGTACTCGAGCTCAAACAATTGGAGAAGAACCAAAATATGTTACGGTACGAACATGAGACACGTTCTCAAGTCAATGTGTGCGCTGCCTGGAAGAACGGCAACTGTCGCAATGGTGAACGATGCAAGGCTTTGCATACCTATTCCAGGGATTGGAGTAACAACAGATCTTCCAGGGCATCGACCGCTGGTGGCAACTCCCGTCGCAGCGTGTCAACTCCTGCCAATCACAAGAAGCCAGCATCGAAACCATTTTGCTTCGAGTTCGCCAAGCGCAACACAGGCAACAGAGGCGACACGTGCAACTTCCCACACATTGCACAGTGTAAAGACTTCGCACATAATAAGTGCCTTAAGGGCGACAAATGCAAATACGCTCATCTTACATCTGGTGCGAAGACTCCCGAGCGAAGCCCGAGTCGACGACGGACCTCCAGTCAGGATAGTCGTGGCCGACCACCATCCCGCGGATCAGGAAGCCAACGTTCTTCACAACGCGGGGGGTTTCGCTACGCAAACGACTCACGCCATGGACGTGACAACCGACGCCACTACGACCGATCTCGTTCATCCTCCAGGAGGTATCCAGATTCTCGCAGTCAGTCGAGAAGTCGTTACGACGGATCTTCGAGATCTACCTCCCGAGGACGAGACAACCGTGGCGGCGGACGTGGCAGCCCACGCGGCCGTGATAGATCATACGGTAGTGACAGAGGGCATGGCAGACGCTCCACGAGCCGTGGTTCGTCCCGTGGCTCTCCCCACGCCAGAGCACGTTCTCCAGCCAACTATCGACGTTCACGCCGTTCCAACCGCAGTTACGTCATTCGTGACAAGACCCTCATGGCCAACACTAAGGTCACTACGACATCTACTAAACCACGCCGTCGGATACGCTTCGACACACATAATGTGGAATACTACCTACATACCGTATCTGGCAGGGCCAGATTGGACAAGTGGAAGGAGATGCCGGACGAGGGTGACATTGTCAAAGTACCAGACCCGCTACCACAAAGATGGTGGGATCAAAGTGCAGACGCTCTACGAGAATGTCAAAAAGAGGCACAGCTGTGGTGCAAAGATCTATACGACTACCGACACAACAAGGAGCCGGTGGTCACACCAACTGCGATTCGAGAATACGGCGACGCTGTCAAGCAGTCATCAAAGACAGCCCAGACGAAGCCAACGACGATGCAAGTCGACCCACCACGTTCGACTGCTGCATTGACTCGATCTTGGGTTCTCGACAGTGGACCACTGTCGAGAACCCACTGTCAGTGGTTCTGCGCATCATATTCAGGGTAAACACGAACTGACGCAGACAGAATCGGATCGCATATCTATTCGCGAAGAGCATATTCTGGAAACTGCCAATGGTGATCGTACTGTCAACGAGCACTACGACATACGGCTACCCGAGGTTGGCTCACATAGTTCAGCCCTTGCCTTGCCAGACTGTCCATCTTTACTATCAGTTGGGAAATTGATTGAGGTTGATGGCTTTCGGCAGCTTTGGGATCCCGAGCTGGGCTACTTGCTTCAGGATCCGGGGGGCCAATGGTATAAGATTCCAGTCAACCATAGAGCTCCAGAATTACGACTCGACGACCTGATACTGATACCACCACCACGTGTATGCACTTCGTCAGCACCCCGACGTCGTCAGCGCAAGCGTGCATCCGCCCGCTGCAACGACATATGTTGGTGCTGCAAAACTACAGAGCAGTCAACAACTGCAGATGAGCTGCGGCCCCACATAGGGACCTGCCCCAAGAGACCACATGTCGGCGAGGGAGGAGGAGCACGGACCGCCACGGTCGAAGAACCTCCCGACACAAACAACGCCGAGCCTAACGTGGACACACCCACCGACTCGCTTATGTCTCAGACGCAGTGTTCTCCTCCAACATGCGGGGGGCTAGCAGATACAGCTCAAGCAGATACCGACATACCGACAGAGACGCTCACACTAGTGCACAACGACAATGGTGATCGCGTTCTTCCAAACAGACAGAAGAAACCGATGGACCCTATGCATTGCATGACTCACAGTCCAAAACATCCAGACTGTGAGATTTGTTCTCGCACGATGGCGCAGATTGCTCCGTGTCGACGACAGCGCAAACCACATCCACCGGCAGACCCCACCGACGAGGACACAGCCGACGAGGCTTTTATCCCGAAGAAGTTTGGGGAAGCTCTAACTGCCGACCATATTGTCTTGGCCAAAGACGATGCCGCCGACAAGCACGGCGACAAGTATGCACCTGTTGTCCTGGATAGATACACCGGCATCTTCATGGCTTACCCAGCACTACACAAAGACGCAGCTACCACAAAGGCATCCTTTCAACAGTTCATCGCCGCGAACGATGAGGTGAAGCATATCTACACAGACAATTCTGGAGAGCTTCAGAAGGCTTGCTGCCAACTGGGATGGAGACATGACACTAGTACGCCACATCGTCCGAAAACGAATGGATTGATCGAGCGCATCGTCAAGATTGTCATTCTCGGTACGAGAGCTGCGTTGCATATGTCTGGTCTGGGACATGAATGGTGGAAAGAGGCCATGCAAGCCTTCTGCTGTGGACACAATTTTGTGCATCCATCCGCGGGCGTTGCTGCCCTCAGCGAGGAGCACGTCGACAAGACAGCTCATGAAATACGTTTTGGCGAAAGTTTTGCCGGGCACTGCATTCCATTTGGTGCTCGGATCTTCTGGGAATGCCTCAACCCCGAGATTAATAACGAGACTGCAAAGTTCAAAGAAAACACTCGGGAAGGGTTATTCATGGGTAACCATTTACACTCTGGTGGAAGATGTTCAGGCGATTATCTTGTCTTGGACACGGCTACATACGCCAAGAACCCCGATGGAGAACTGTGTCACGTGCACAGAGTCAAAGACATCATCATCCCCGACGGCAAGTTCACCTACCCAGTGAAAGAAGGTACTCTGCGACACCACAACCCTGAGGCACACGACGAGGTCAAGGCATCTACCTCTCGCCCCTTGGGCGACAAACCAATGCCCGATCCTCCACTTTCCTATCCTAAAGAATGGGATGATCCGTCTATGATGACAACGGAAGACAACGTCGCTGATATCCACGCATCGGCCTCTGAAGTTGCTGCACCAGCGCCGGAGCCCGACTGCTGGGAACAGCGCGGGCATTGCGTCATCAGACATATACGTACTCCACGCAAGAAATTGTTCATACCGACGGATGACGTCATGAACATACCTGTACCTGTCGATCAGCTCGACGTGACCCGAGACTCCGAGACGACTTCTACCTTCGACGGAGACAGTGTCTTTCGCGTTGTTTGGGATGGTGTCAGCGCCAACGACCACAGGGAGTTGAGCGAGCCATGGACCGGCCTGGTTCGATTCTATGAGCTTCCAAAAATAACGCCAGATGGCAAAATGGTGGTCCGTGGCCGCGAGACACGTGTACAGACTACTCCGCGTCCTGATCGCATTCTTCCCGAGCATTGGAAAACCTTATCTCGTGGACAGCAAAAGAAAGAAATCGAGTACGCCGAAGATGTTAAACGACCTCGTGAGATTCGCGACCGAGCTGCACTTCGAGCGTGGACAAGACAGGACAAACAGGCCAACAATTTCCGTGCCACTACAGCTGGCGGACCCACATGGAATGCTGTGGAACGAAGAATTACGTACGATACTGACAACGGCGCGGTCATCCGTGACGAAAACGTCAAGGGCGTGACGAACAAAGAGATTCTGTATGCCAAACTACCTGGTGGGCCACGTGGCATTACTACGGTACTGTACTACCGCCAACCCCCACAACAGCATGCTGGAGACGAACGTGCTTTGGTGCTTGTGAATAGTGAGGGGACCGACTTTGGGACCACGAACTCGCTTATACGCCAGTTCACCCAGACGGTAGCAGTACCCACTGTGCCACGTGAGACGACCTATGCACCGGCACACAGAGACAAAATTCCCGATTCCTCATGGGCACGCCCGGCCCTAGTTACCAGAAGTATGAGTAAGAAAGAAGTTGCCGCATAACCGCGTGCACAGGAAGCCCTAAGAAAATAATACGAGCGACTTGAAAAGAAACAAACGTGGATGTTGGAGACTGTTGCAGAAAAAGCTGATATTGAGTCACAAGCTATTCGCACTGGGACGAAAGTTCATTTCTTCAATATCTTGGAGCTATCTGCAGTCAAACACGAGGAACTTCCACCTGATCTACGTAAATTCAAGGGCCGAGTGGTGGTTCAGGGCAATACAGGCAAAGATTGAACTGGTTTGGCCGCCATATTCGCCGACGCCGCTTCCAGTGCTTCGCATATTGAGGCTTCCAAACTTTGCGATGCTACTGCGTTATTGCCACAATATGCGGGCGAACAAAGTGATGCACCTGGAGCCTACACGCAGGCATTACTATACGGCGACGGACGAATCGATCCAGTTGATACTTGGATTACCATACCCAAATGGCGCCAACCGGCATCCTGGTCAAAATGCAAGAATCCAGTGTGCCGATTACGATTGGCACTATACGGACACCCTCTTGCAGGTGTCTTTTGGGAACGAAAGTGTCGCACATGCTTGGAAAGTGTTGGTTTCGAGCCTATTCCAGGGTGGGAATGCGTATGGAGACACAACAAACTGGGACTGATCCTTTCAGTATATGTGGACGACTTCAAATTAGCCGGACCAGCTAACAATCTACAAGTTGGTTGGGATTATATCCGCAAAAGCGGTATTGATTTGGATCCACCTACTCCATACTCACAATATCTTGGCTGTGGACAACAGGCATACGATGTACCGCAGAACATCTTCGACAAAAGAATGTCTACCATACGACCTTTGTTGCCCGTACACAGTGAGAAAGATTACAATACAGCCAAACAAATTCGTGGAATTCGACATGACATGCTTGGTTTTACGGATCAGTGCATTGAGCGGTAGCTGGAATGCGCTTCCAAGCGCGCCCAGGGACCAGGGTAACGTCGGAAACGGTCCGACTCGCCGAGGACTTCGCGATCCAAATCGCCTGTCTCCTCCGGGTCGGTCGCCAGACCTACTGGCGTGCTCAACGCGCGGCCGCGATCATCCAGCCCAGCAAGATCGGTCGATACACCATCTACTACAACAGAATCCATACCAGTCACATACGATGACCTACCTGACGCCGAGACCCCTGGCATCGAGGACACCTCCTTCACCGATTCCGATTACTCCGACGAGGGCATCCTTGGCCAGGACGCGGCGAGTGTACTGATAAAGATTCTCTACCTGGCACGTTGCTGTCGTTTCGATCTTCTACATCCAGTATGTATGCTAGCCAGAGAAATTACCAAATGGAATACCACGTGCGATAAGCGTCTACATCGATTGATATGTTACATCAAAACGACAGGTACACATTGTTTACACGGATGGATAGGCGATTCGTCAGACAAGTTATCCATCATGCTCTTCACTGACGCCTCATTCGCCGATTGCATTACATCCTCCAAGTCCACTACCGGCGTTTTCGCCGCGCTTGTTGGACCTAATACGTTCTTCCCGGTCAACGCTGTGTGTAAGAAACAAACGGTTGTATCGCACTCATCTACATAATCAGAGATTGTTGCTCTTGACTCAGCACTACGACTGGAAGGACTACCACTGCTCTCATTCTGGGAAGCCGTGGTGGGAGTTGCCAACACATGCAAAGAGAAGAATACTTGCCTGGGCTGCCAGGGGCGCGCCGACACGGCGACGTGTCCGACGTTGGCCGCCAAAAAGAAGAGGCGCAAGCCATCGCCTCGCAAGGCACCCCCCACAGGGGGATCTTCTCCTAGCCGTAGGCAACTACCGCTGAAGACGGAGTTACCTACGCCTCCAAAGAGACGTACGATATCCCATGAGGGTACCGTATTGCACGTGGATCCAGAACCTGCTCAGGAGATCAGCTCTCCCAAAGTGCGTCTTATCGTCCTCGAGGATAACCGGGCCGCGATCAAAACTGTCCAAAAGGGACGTACACCAGCACTTCGTCATCTTCATCGTACTCATCGTATCAACCTGGACTGGACATGTGAGACATGCCAACTCGAACATATTGAGCTCAAGTATGTAGGTACAAAAGAGCAGATTGCAGACATGATGACCAAACATTTTGAGCCAAAGAAAGCAGACCTCTGGAGGGACCTCTTGGAACACTCGCTCATCTTTCCCGTTACTCCGGTACAATGTCCTCCAAAGAAACCATGGAAACCATTGAAAGGGCCTCGGAGGCCCGACAGCTTACCTCATGTTGCTGAACCTCCAAAACTGGATGGATGTGCGGAAGCATGCAAAATCTTACTTATAGAGAAAGAAAGATGGGGCGAGGTAGGATCATAATGTGGAATGCAGTGCGTTGGACAAGCCAATCACGAGGGCATATGCGCATGTATGTACCATATCGGTGCACCCGCTGCAGCTACCGGTTCGCGCACGCCTCGTTCGAGAGCACGTTCCCCGCACGGTAGACAACCCCGCCATCCTCCCTCGCCTCCACAGGATACAGAGAGGTCTAGGACACTCATTGTGCGTTCGTGCCGCAGCAATTTTTCGACTCGAGCTACAAAGCTTACAAGCATCCTGTTCGCCGTGTGCGAGGCGCAAATAAGTGAGATCGGCTCTAATCCCGATACCCCCATCCCCGAGATGGATCAGGCACAGCCGCTCCACCTCGTCGGCTGGCCCATCGGATGCGACGCCGGGTACGACCCGAACGCCAAGGACGACGACCGCGTGGGCTTCACGTACCACGCTCAAACTGGTCGTCCTCGTGATCCTGATGATGGGCACATATACATACATCAACGGCGCGCTGATCGCAGTGCAGATTTTGATCTCCGCGTACCCGACGAATCCACTATTCGAGAAGTTGCCCGCTCTGCGTCCGCTGACGTCAAGAGTTGGATCAGCGAAACTGGTGGAACAGTCGGTGGCGACGCCAACTACGAGTACAGCACGATTGCGGCTACACCATGGCTGTCTTTCATGAGGGCCATGTGCATGATCTCCAGCCTCTTCACTCGTAACTCGTCTGGACAAGAACGTGTTCGCGGCTTACATGATCATTTGAACGCGGTGATCCCAGGAGCACACCGCAAGTGTCCGCCAATGGACCTCACGACGGTGATATTGAAGACGGAGTGGATTATGATTCGCAACGATTGGTCAAGAATTGTCAGTGCAGTACTTGGACAACATGCCGAGGACAGCGTTCAGGATACAAAATACGATGACGGAAATGGTCTTTGTGCACCTTCTGATGTATACAGCAATGGATTGACAATGCCAAATGCTCCTAAACTTGATCGTGGAAAGATCAAGTTACCCACGCGCCCACCTGGCTTAGCCAGGACCCCAGATATTGCGGGACACATTGGCCACGTTGTCGAAGATAATCTTGTCACCGAAATGAGGGCATTCTCCGACCTTAACCAGACAAGCAAATTCCGCCGCAAGCTCAGTACATGGCTGACTAAACGCGGAGGCTTTGGAGGTATCGGATCATACCCCAAGACGGTGGCAACACCATCCGATCACCCAGACGGCTGGCAGGCACTACCAGAGCACGACGAAAATATGACGAGTACTTATCGTTGGCAACCATACGACGAGGGCTCTGTATTCATTGGCGAGGCCCCCACTGAGGTTGACCCTGGTCTTACTCCTGGTACTGATATTGACCCACTCGGGCTTGAACAAGCAAAGTGCAGCGCGTTTTGTGGTGGTCGGTTGGTTTCTACTCTTCTTTCAGACAACGGGTGGCGCTCACTCGTACAGGAAGACCTGGGACTTCTTCTGCATCATGCCTTCGGTCCATCAGGGCACGCATACAACTGGACCAATGTGCACGCCGATTCAACATGGATTATGCAGCCCAAGAAAGGATCCAAGGCCGCCAAGCACAAGAAGTACCCAAGCCACGGCATCGACGAGCTCAACAGCCCACGAAAGCGAGACCATCTCGCCACAGTGTCAAACGTTGGTCTTGTACCGTTATTTATGCCGTGCCTCAATCGCGCGGAATGCATGGGTGGCGCTACCCTCGAGCACTTGCCGACCATCATCCGCGACGACATCATGATGTGGGCATTCTCCTTTGGCAAATACAAAGAATGGTTCAAACAAAACGACACGCCGATTGGCCAGGACTGCATTCAATTGCCAGGGGCTGGTGGAGACACCCGCTGTGATATGGCACAGCTCCGTGAACAGCGTACGCAGACACAGGAGAGCCGTACCACAGATATTCTCAACAACATGTTCGGGTCCACTCTCGAGCAGCGCAACATGATCAACATGATCCGCGAGGCCAGAGGCCTGATGATAATGAGCGACAGTGCCTCTATCAAAAAGTGGCGTGAATTAAGCGAGGTCATTTGGGAATATTGGGCTAATGATTTTCTTGCATATGTGAAACAAAAGCACTATTGCAGAGGCCTCAATGCCATGGTGGTATGGAGCGCAAACGACATTGCATGTGCCAACCACGGACAGAATACCGTGGACATGCGTCGCCACGAGAATCGTGCACCAACTCCTGCGCGCGAGCTCCAGAAGATGGAATGTGAGGGCGGCGTCCCGACGCTCATGCCAGTACACGTACAAGTGGATGTATCACGCTTTATTGATGCGATGCAGTACTTCCGTTGCCCTACGGTTATGGGGCCAGGCAAAGCAGCGCAATGGGGCGTACACCCGAACTTCGATTACCACACGGACGATTTGATCAAGACGCTGCAATCACGTGGTATTACAGTTCTTCCATCAGACCATTGGGTAGAAGCGTACGGTAGAATTACGCCTCAGGCCTGGCACGCAAAACAGAACAATCACAACATGGCGATATTTACGACACAGTTCTGTGACGCACTATGCTATCGTAATTTCTGTGCTTTGATCCAGTCACTGCCTTCTCAGCCGTATCCATTCAGACCTCCTATCATGACTCCCGTCACGGACGAGCAGGCCTACAGACAGGCCAAAGAGATCATCGAGGCTCTTGACTTTAGAGAGAGGATCACAAACGACTGGAAGAGATATCTCAGCCTCACAACGCTGATGACACAGACAGCAGGCGAGATGGCTCATTGTGCTTGGATGGCATCATGTGCCGATGGTACGTTGCCAGAATCCATGCCAGCTACCGCAGGTGACCCAGGCATACCTACTCCTGGAACTCCGACACAGCCACCAGCACTTGACCCTCGCGAGCCGAACAAGGCTAGTCCCCAGAACGATCCATTTGGTCCTGCATATGACGAGTTATTCAATTACCTCTTATTGCTGATCAACGACTACCCTGGGGCATGGGTATCCTGGGATTCAGTCGAGAAACAAGAGCTCCTCCACCCCAAGATCATGAAAACGGCTGAAGATGCACATGCTGTTACTTGGGTTGTGTTTGAGCAGTTTCTACAGCAGATTACCGATTTGGACGGAGACGATGACGCGACCAAATCACGACTCATTGCAGAAGGTAACAGGTTGAACGCTCACCGTATAGGCCCTGCTGCCGAGAACCAACAGGCCATCGAAGCATGCAAAACATTCTTCAGACAGAATGCATTGGATCGAGTGGCATTTGGGACATGATCCTGATGTTCCGACTGCCGTATGGCGCGCCGCGGTTGAGGCGGACCAGCCAGCGCCACCAGGCTTATTGCCTGAGCCACTACAGCCTGGCCCGCAACCGATAGCCGTGCCAGAGCCATCAACGCCTGGCCCGCTCCCAGACCGCACGCCAGCAGACCAAGTGCCAGCAGAACAGCTCCCGAAAGCCGAGACAGTCCCGATCCCCGACGACGGCACTGACTTAGATGCGATGGAGCTGGAGGCAACTCCTGCCGACGACGGCCTTTCTCCACACACGGTGAATTTATTGTCGTGGCAGGACAGCTGCGAGCGTTCCATGTGCGGGGACACCAGCCAGATCGGGACGTTCGACAACGCATGCACTATTCGAAAGTACAAGCTTCAAGCAGGCATCGTGGATGACCATCCGTACGTTTCTCCTGTGTTGCGAGGTACGTCCGCGACCAACGGATTTGATTGCGTGCAGAATGAGGAATGGTTCGATCAATTGCAACACGACGATTGTGTGATTGCTCATTCCCGGTATTGCACAGTCTGGTTGTTTTCCAGAATGGAAGTGGATATCGCCACCACATTACGACGATATACGTTATGGTCCTGAACTACTTGATGAGTGGCTCGGAGATCCTAAATACATGAGCAAAGACATCACGACGATTTTACGCCACGAGATCCACTACAAGAAATTCCACATCAATCAGTTTCACGATCGACGTATCAACATATGGCCGGAGACAACGGATCGTGATTGGAAGATCCCAAGTAATTGGAAATCCTTTCAGGATATGGTCCAATGGAAATTCAGCGAGCGTAAAAACCACAACGGGCCATCCACCGATGCGGCCATGGTGCGCTTCAAAAAGGATGGTGAGAAAGACGGGTATCCCGATTGGAATGATTACTACCCGATCTCCATCATTCGCGCGTTCCAGAAACATATTGACCCGCAGAAGAATCGGATTGAGATATACGCCAAATCAATCCCCGAAGGAGGCGACCCCAGCTGTTTCGATTGGAACAGCGTTATCGCCATTCGATGTGTTGGAGGCCACAGTTGCGTCAATCCACTTTCCAAACCGTGGAACATGGGCTGGGAGAGCCTACAATGGACAGACGTGAAATACTTCCACCACGGCACGACATTCCGTGCTTGGCGCAACATTCTTAAGTCAGGGATCATTCCTGGCTTTTGTCGATCCATCTTCTCAGAGAGACAAGTGTTATAAACCATCACCGCGCACGGAGGCATTCTTCAGTTCCAGCGCATACATAGACAATGTTCAGAAGAATCCCCGCACCTCGGTACAATCATACAAGTTCAATCACTACAAGAACGAGGTCGAGCTGGTGATCAACATGGAGATTGCCACAAAAGCTGGTTGCAGATTTTGGTTGGGCGCCCAAGGTGCTATTATGACAGAAGACGTGGTTCCCGCAGCGGCAGTTATTGCAATTCGCCGTCCCCAACCACGCCACGAGCACGGCCGGCAGATATGGCCGGAGGGCCCGGCCTGGGACTATCCGCCATCGGCCGCGAGACAACCATTGAGCAACTGCGAAATTTGTGCCGTTCTTCCTGGGCAGGAGTTCATCGATAACCCTCCTGGGATTACACCAGCTGACATGGATCACGACATGGACCAGCAGCCAAGGACGCCGTCCGCATCAGCATCTTCGGCTCAGCGACCGATTGCCCCTCAGCTGGGGGCAACCCCTGCTGGCCGCATGTCTGACGCCGACGCCTTGGGCGAACAAATGGTCCGCGCTATGATCGACAGTTGCGAGCACACTACAGAAGAGAAAGAATGGTTGATCGCTATGTCATACTGCCGAGAGGCTCTTCGACCCATCACATCAAAAATCACAAAGAAAGATTGGAATCGTCGGCCTATATTTAATGATGTTCGCATGGGGGACTTCATTGTAACTAAGAGTTGGGGGTCTACCAATTGTTATCATTATGACAACCACTACCCCAAGGGCAACCACAACACCAAGGTGCTCATGAACAAGGGCCACATATACGGCCCAATCATTCATTTCGGTGTCTTTGACAAGTTCTTTGCGGTACAAATACCTATCCTCAACTACGGTTTACGATGGGTAAACATATGGTACAACGACAGAAACATGCCTCTCAAGGGTGTTGTCTTCGCTTTGCCAGTGCGTACCGACATCGACCCGAGAGATATGAATACTGCGCTGGAAGGACCATCCTCATGCCGCGACAAAATACATCAGCATAACACAGATGGTGATCTACCATATCTTGGAATGCCGAGCATTTATAAGCCACGTATCCCACGTACGCCGACCAGACGGCCCGCTCCTCGGACACCCGATCCCGAAGAGCTGGTGGCCACACCTGCCGATGATGCTGCTACCGCAGACGATGGGCCCCAACAAAAGGCAGGCCAACCTGCTGACCCTCTGTCTACCGTCATCGTGGATCTATCAAACATCCCACTCACTGTTGAGGAAAAAGCAGCAAATGACAACATGAGAGCAGATTTATCAGCAGAGATCCAAGCAGATGAGCACGTCGACGCGAGCATCCTCGACAATATCATCGACCCGCCAGAGGACTTCCTCAACCATCCCGACTACGACCCAGAGGAGGACTCAAAGTGGATCAAGCAATCATATAACCACCGCATATACCGCTGGACGTCGGAGTTGTTGGTGGACTCACCTATGATAAAGGTGAAACAAATCATTGAGGTGCATACTGGCAGGGACAATATAGTGGTGGATAAAGCACAGTCGCACTTACGATTTCCGATTCAATTTGGATCCAAAACATGGAACGCAGAGACATACTATTTGGATTACAATCGTACCCACAAATGGGCACGTGACTTACCGATTTGCAGTGCAGCTAGCTTCTTTAAAAAGTTGGTACACTACCTGGACCCAGAGGTCATTGAGGAGTCGACTACAGGCGTCTTCCAATGGATCTCTAAAGTGTATCAAATCATACTGCTGGACAGTATTGCGGAGCTTCGTGATTTCACAAAAGATGCTATTCATCAGAACCATCCTGCACTCAAGACGTTGCGTGATCTATTTACCCATTGTATCCAGACATTCGGCAACCCAGGCTTCCCCGTATGGAGGGAGCTGGTGGAAACACCTGCCGCGCCACATGAAGACCCAGGCGCGGAGCAGGACATTCCCCAGGACACAGGCAGCGTTGCATCCGCAGTTCCAGATCAGGAAACCATGGTACGGCTCGTAGCCCAGCAGAAGGGAATCGACCGCGAGGAGGGTGACAACGAGTCCGCCTCGCAGGAAGAGGCTAACCGTATCCGTACAGAAAACGTATGCCATGGTGATACCGACAACGCGGACAACGACACGACCGAGCGCGTAGGACTGCCAGGGGAAAGATTGTCTAGGATCGAGATCGAGGGAATGAGCCGATCGATCGCTTCCCGTCCGACCGCCGGGATCAACCGCGATGCCATGGATCAGATCGGCCACAGTCTTGCTCTTGGTCGGGGCACTCGCTGGGGATCCCGTGAGCACCTCGCGATTGACGGAGCCCCAGAGGATATTCAGCATGATATCGCGCGATGTCGGAATTGCGGTCGCCTCTTGTCTCTAGGAATCGTTACAGATGAAGGTACCGTTTGCGATATCTGCTGGCAGTGCACTGTTGCCGTAGGTGCTACGGGTAAAAGTACCGCTGCCGAGAGCGACCTGGCATACCTCCAGAAGCCGACCCACTGGATCAAGACGACGCTCTCCCAGGACGACATCACGAGGCACATGAGAGACGGAGCGCAGGTCATAATGATGGGCAAGCGCTCCATTCCAGGACATGAGAAAGACGTGCTGAGGATATTGGCAAATGCTGCTAGGAAGAGGTATGAGAAGTGGGTCGCCGCTGGCTCCCCTCCTGCACACATGTGCAGATTGATGGGCGAGCGTGAGGACGACAGACCTCTATGCCATCCCTTTGCCAACCTCGTTCGGCGCTTTCTCAATGATTTGAAATTCCACCACCAAATGACAGGCGCTCGTGTCAATAAAGGCAAGAACGCTTATACCATTGAGGACATGCGCGGCGCCTGTGAAATCCTCGAGACCAGCATCAGGACTGGCCAAGCTGGTCGGAAGAAGTGGTGGTTAAACGCAGGCAGACTCGACCGAAGCACGCGGCAGGCACGCGGACTTGTCACGATTGCCCTTCCCAGAGGGGATGGCACCCGTGAGAGAGTCACGCAGCGCAAGTTTGCCGTGCTTGCTTCTGTTGAACCCGCCTTGGGTTCCACTGACCAGAGGGGGGTTGATTCAGGGGTGAGAACCGATCCGATCGAACCTGATACACACTCCCAACACCCTGATGATGCCATGGAGCCATGCATGCCGCGGCACCCGCCGCCGCCGCCGCGCCCTGCTCCTGGCGACGCTGCAGGGCCCAGCGCCTCTGGCGCGCATGACTACGTGCCCGCGGGGCCG
Source organism: Prorocentrum cordatum (assembly GCA_963575745.1). Taxonomy (NCBI): domain Eukaryota; class Dinophyceae; order Prorocentrales; family Prorocentraceae; genus Prorocentrum; species Prorocentrum cordatum. The sequence goes on along the minus strand of CAUYUJ010013113.1, from coordinate 936,919 downwards.
CGCGGCACTGCAGCGCAGCGGCAGGACAGCGACGACAGCCGCAGACCTGCGACACCTCCCCGCGCCAAGAGGGCGCGCACGACGGAGGACTACGCTACATGGTGGCGCGACAACCTGGAGGACAGCCAGTGGGGCCCCAGATACTGGAGCTACTACATCAAATGCTGGATATACATCACGGACAGCAACGACGAGTTCGCATACGTCCGCGACATCCAGTACAATGAGTGGTTCCGCCACTGGATCCCGAGGGCGCCTTGGGAGACCTTCGCGACGAGCTACGTATCGCACGATGGCCACAGGATGTGGGACCGCAGGTTCTACGAGAGGGGCAACGCGTAGTAGAGTCGGCCGCCAGGCCCACCGCTCGAATGGCTTGAACTTCATCATTATACAAGTTCGCCTCGAGCGGTGGCTATTCTATCATTTTAGGCCACTTCACTATCCAAGACAAGTGGCCACACACACATATCCTTGCGATACCGAAGGCTGCATCCTAAGGAGCAACGCCAACGGATTTCGCCAAATACAAAATTTATATTTATGCAACTTTTCGTGTTCATCAACACGACTTTGCGTCTGACCAGACATTTGCTTTGATATTTAGACGTGTTTCTAAACGCGATCGTGTTCATCCACGCGAACCTAGAATGCATTTTTTATCGCTTACTCTTTATTTAGACTTTGCTTACATCGCGTCGAGAATGATCTGATGCCCAGCTCTCGACAGAGAGCCGGTGGCAACACCTGCCCCGCTTAGGCGCGGCAGCTTTTGATGTTGCTTTAACTGGCTCAGATCCTCTTTCTCCGCCCACCCATGTCTCATTCTTCTCCGCCCTCGAGTGCCGAAGCGTTTTGGGGGGCGCACCGAGGGGGCACCAAAGCGTGCTTGGCGAAGAAATCGGGACCCTGGGCGTTCCTTCTCACCTTACTTTGCAGCTGAAACTATACAGATTTTGCGCTCAGCTGCCTGGCAGACTTGAGGATTGAAGGAGTAAAAGGGTGACGGATTCTTTTCCTCTGTTCCCGAGCCCTACCCTCACGGGCGGGGTTCGGGACGGGGTGTGTGAATAGAACCCGTGTAATACCCTCATATATACTCCTTATCCTCACCTCTCCTGCGCCTGGCCGTGTGGGCTCAGGTATTGGGGCAGATCGATCAGACTTTTTGATCGCGCAGGAGGGGAAGACATCCATCTATCCCTCCTTCCCTCTACCAACGGATCAGGGGTTCTGTGCCCTTGCACATCAACCCCGTTCACACGGGGCGGCCAAAGAGGGGGGAGGTGGGTAGCTTCCAAGCCCCCCCCCCCCCCCCCCCCCTTCGCATGAAAGGGGGGGGGGGGGGGGGGGGGGGGGGGTAGCTTCCAGCAGGGCAGCGCCAAGGGGGGGGGGGTAGCTTAAGCCCAGCCCCCCTTTGGAAAGGGGGAGAGGGGGGGGGGTGGGGGGGCAGCTTCCGGGGAGGGGGGGGGGGGGTAGCTGTAGCCCCCCCCCTTGCTCGGGCTCCAACGAGGGCGGCTCGGGGGCTTGAGCGTAGCCCCCCCTCCCCTTTGCTCGGGCTCTGCGCGCGCTCTCTCGTATTCTTGACATGAACGGGAAGCGCGTGAAATCAAAGAGCTTGGTAAGAACGTGCACCATCATCAAGTTCGCATGTCGCGTAGGCGCTCTGCCCGAACGTCCACAAAGGGGTACCAGGTGGACTTCGCTATCCGCGCAAGTTCAGACGCCCCGCTGACCCCGAACGTCCGCAACTAAAGAACCAGATGGAGTTCACGACTCGCGCAAATCCCACCAGCCCTCTGGGCGTAGGTGGTCTAGAGCAGATCCTCTTCCACCCCTCCCTCTTCCCCCTTGGGGAGGGGTTTACCCCTCCCCCTACCCCCTCCCCTGGACCTGGACGGGGGGGGCCGCGGGTAGTTAGAGCGTCCAAGATGGCCCAAGACGGCTCCAAGAGCGCCTCAGAGAACCCAAGATGAGCTCCAAGATGGCTCAAGATAGCGCAAGATCGCTCACGATGGCTCCTAAGATGGTTCCAAGAAGCCCAAAGACGGCCCCAAGATAACTCCAAGTGGCCAAACAGCTCCCCAAGGAGGCCCCGAAGAGGCCAAAATCGTCCCAAAACCTAAGGAAAATCAATGATTTTTGCTTTCTCGCCTTTTCGCTTCCGATGGCCATCCGAGGCCTGGAGATGGCTCCAAGATGGCCCAAGAGGGCCCCAAGAGAGCCCCAAAAGAGCCCCAAGACGGCCCCAAGAGCGCCCAAGAGCACTCCAAGAGCGTTCCAAGAGGGGTCCAAGAGGCGATTTTAGGGGCTTCCGAGGGGGGCGCTAATTAAACCCCCCCTCTTGTTTGATCGACTCCCTCCAAGATGGCCCCAAAAGCGCCCCGAAGGCTCCCCAGAGCGCCTCAAGAGGGTCCCAAGAGGCGCCCAAGATGCCCCAAGGCGCCCAAAAAGCCCTCCAAGAGGCCCTCAAAAGACCCCCAAGAAGCTCCTTCCCCTCCTCCTCCTCCTCCTCCGATTCTTCCTCCTTCTCCGTCCTCCTCCTCCTCCTCCTCCTCCTCCTCTTCCCTCCTCCTCCTCCTCCTCCTCCTCCTCCTCCGACGACGACGACGACGACGACTCCTCTTCCATCCTCCCCCTCTCGGGGTCTGTGACAGCTTCCCCCGCCCTTTGTTATTCTGCATGCTCCCCGACTTCCCTGATCACCTCAACTCCCCTGAGCATCGTTTCTGGATGGGCTGGTGGGGATACGCGAAGCGTCAACAATTCCGACGTGCCGCTCACCCCAGACATCCACAACAGGATACCACATTGTATTCACCATCCGCGCATTTTCAGTCACCGCTCACCGCGAACGTCCACAAACTGTACCAGGTAGAGTTCCTTACCCGCGCGATTTCAGACGTCGCTCTTACCCCGAACGCCCACAACATACATCAGGTGGTGTTCATTTCCCGCGCGAGTCCACAAAATTGTTGGCGGATGTCTCGAGCGATACGTTCTGTTCTCAACACACTTGTTGAATACCTATAGGTTATTCAATAATTTCGCCTTCGAGGACCCGTCCGAAGACATTTCGTAGGGGATGTCTCGAGCGAAGCGCTTTGTTTTACGAAAATGTTAAAAACAGCTTGGCTGGGATAGTACGAAGTCACTCTTCGGATGGATGATGGGGCAGAATCGTATGTAAATAGCAATACGAAAAAGGTGGCCCGTTAACTCCGGGGGGGGGTCAATTCTCATCTTCTTGTATAGAAAGGAGAATCGATGTGTTGCAATACATGTTGTGCAATCGATGTGTTCCAATCCACGTTGTGCAACATGTGTCATGGAATCTGCGTGGTGCCATCTATGTGGCGCAATATGTGTGGTGCAACTTGGGTGGTGCAACCGATGTGCTGCAATAGATGTGGTGCAATCTGCATCGCGCAAGCTACATACATGGTGCAATTTATGTCCGGCGGTGACGACGAGGCGGCAACAGGGCGGCGGCGGCGACGACATAGCCGCCAGACCGACAGACAGGCCCAGACGACGGGCGGTGACAAGGCGACAACGGGGCGGCGACGGTGACGACATAGCCGCCAGACCGACAGGCACCCAGAAACCTCTCATACTCAGACTCGCCCATACTCAGACTTCCTCACACTCAGATTCGCTCACACTGGGACTCTCTCAAACTTGCGACGCACTTACGCTCTCGAGCGAGGCGCTCGCTTCTGCAGCCCAAGTGGGTGGCGCCAGGGTCGGGGACACTCCAATATTCGCGTCCAGGTTGTGGGAATGTCTCATGTGGTTTGCTTTTGGGGAGCCCCCAAGACCTCTCTGCGATCAGAGTAGATCGTGAGGAGGTCTCGAGCGAGGCGGTGACTCCCGCACCCCAAGCGGGTGGCGCCAGAGTTTGGGACACTTCTTTCTGCGCGCCCAGTCTCGGCCGGAGGCCGAGACTGGGCGCGCAGAAAGAAGAGGACGAGACGATGAGGACGAGGAGGCCGGGCCTCCTCGTCCTCATCGTCGTCGCCCTCTTTCTCTTCATTGTGGGGTTGTCTCAAGCGATTTGATTGTTCTTCCCATCCGCTACCGCTAAGATCGGGTTTGTGTTATTAGCGTGACGCCTCTGCCTTCTCATGTACCCCGTCTTCTCCCTGATCCACCTCTTCCTCCCAGGTGCGGGCCAGCGAATCTGTTTACGTCGGCATCTTCGCTCGTGTGCCCCGCCACCCTGCCGAGAAGTCCCCAAACCCTCAGCCTTGCGCACCGCCACCCTGCCAGAATCAGAACGTTCCGTCTGCGGCCGCTCCTGCATCTCGCGCAGCCGTGGCCTCGGTCCCGACGGCCTGCCCTGCGGGACCCCCACCCGTGGGCGGGCTTGCGGGCCGTGTCGCCCAGCTGAGCGGCCGCAGGGCCGCGGCCGTCCACGGCGCCTGCCCGCCACCGCCATCGCCCCCCTCCTCCCAGGATCGGCGGCGCGACGAGGGGGGGGAAGCGAGAGGAGGCAGGCCTGCTCGGGAGGAGGCGGCACCTCCGCTTCCGCCGCCGCTTCTGCTTTCGCCCCCTCGGCGCGCCGCCGACAGGACTGAGCACTCACCTTCCGCGCCCGTTCGGCGTCGGAGCGTCGGCTCCAAGATACGTTGCGTCGGCTGCGCGGCATCAGACTTGGGAGAGCAGCGCATCTTGATTGCTTGCCCTCGCGCCGACGGGGGCCCCTTCCGCAGCGTTTGCCGAACTAACTGCATCATCTTCGCGGGCGGGGCTCTCCCGCGTGCGCCCCTCGCCAGCGGGAGCACGCGCCCTCCGGGGGGTGCGGGGGGGTTCAGGGGGAGATGGGCTCAGGGGGGGTTGCATCGTTCCTCAATCGCCCACTTGTCGCCAGCAGGGGCCCGACAGCCCCAGCCCCTCCCCCCTGGAGCGTGCGGTTTCTCGCCATCGGGGGCCTATCGCCGATCTGTCGGCGATGTGTCGCCGATTCCAGCTCGATGCTTCCCTCAATAGCCCTCAGTGCTCCAGGCGGCTGACCCTTGCGGCGATGAGGCCCAGGCGGCGTGGCTGCCGCGCGCTTGACTTGGTAGGCGGAGCGACCCGCGCGGGCACGGCGTCTGCCTGCCGCCTGGTTTGGGCCTTCTGCTTGGCAAGGCGGGCGCGTGATCCAGCCCTGCCGGCCAGGTGCGGGGGGGGCGTGAGCAGAGCTGGAGATCTGGGGGCGTGCGCGCATGCAGTCTCGCCTCGGGGAGGGAGAGTCAGGGAGGAGGGGAGTGAGGAGGGGGAGGGAGGCACGCCTGACGGTGCGGAAGTTCAGAGCCACGCTGTCCTCAAGAGGGCCTGCCCGCCGCACGAGCCGCTGGCCCCCTCGCCAGGGCGGTCGCCCTCTGAGCTCTGGGAGCCCTTGCCAGGTACCAGGACCGTCAAAAACGACTCAACAGGGACAGCCCGCCCCGAGGAAAGCGTCGGGACTCCTGGGGGTCCCGTTTCTTTTTGTTACCTTTCTAAAAACAGGTTATCGGATGTCTGGGGAGGCGGAGGAGGACCCGGGCGAAGGGAAGAGGGGGGACGATGCAGCCTCAGGCCCTGTTTTTCTGGGGAGCAGTCCTCAGCACTGCAGGAGGCCCCTGGGCGCGGCGCGCCCGCTCTGCAGGGCCCTCCTCTTACCTCCAGCCCAGGGGCTCCTCTGCAGGGCAGGATGCGGGGAAAAGGGAATCGGCTCAGATTAACGACGAGTGGTCACGGTGTGACGCAATTGCCTGCACGCCGGCATAATGCTAGCCTCGGAATTGTTGAGGAGACCCCCGCGCCCCCCACGTCCTCCTCTCAGGATGGGGGACATAGCGCTCCTGGTGGCGAAAGATGTATTATTCTTTCCCCGTCGATCTTGTGACCCCGAGCCGGTTTTCCAGTTTTTGTCGTTTGCCATGTGATTCACGTGATGTCGAGAGACGCGGCTCTGGACATCTTGGGCCGCTTAAGCATGTTTGATTGTTGACCCCAACGGTTTTATGAGCCTTGGGCTCGCATTACGGTTGGCATTGGGAATATAGTGTACGATGTGGTGCCGCCAGCCCGTTTATTAACGCTACCTCCCATTTTTGGGATAGCATGCACCGAAGAGATCCTGGCAGCGGGATGGCCTGTACAGAAGGGGCCCTCGCGGGGGACTCGCCTCACAGGGTTGGCGTGCTGTTCAGAGATCGATGGTGCAGACAATCTTTTCAACGCCAGAAGTATTACGAAGGCACCCTCAGCCCCCGCGTGACAGCCCTGAAAATCAGCCGCTCCGCGCCCAGCACGCGCGCCATTTCGCCTCACTACGGGCTGCTGCCCGTCGGGAGGCGGAGGGGCGCGTTCCACACGCAGCGGGGAGGAGGGCGGGTGGCCCAGGTTCGAAGAACGAACCACGGCACAGAAATACGTAGTCTCTCGCAGGTCCGCGCGGATTTTCTGGATCCGCGTCGGACCCCCTGGCGGCGCCTCAAGCGCCGCCCCTAGTGCACTCCGTGCGCCAAGGTAGAGGGTCCAGCGCTTATTCAAGGAGTCCAGGCAGAGTTCCGAGAAATCATGCTTGCGCCTTTGTGTTTGTGCCTCTACAGGTGCGCGTCGAGAGTCCTGAGGACATGGATCGGAACCTCCAGTCCAAGGCGGCCTGGGCCGCGGGGAGGGGCGCCTCGCAGCGTCGGGTCGTCTCTGCAGGATCTGCCCGACGGTCCAGTCATCGTGGAAAAGTGGGACAGTACCTTGTCTAGATCCATGGCGCCGCAGTCTGGCACCTCGGACAGCGAGGGTCCAGGTGCACGTGGGTATGGGGTGCGAGATTCTCATGCGTTTGGCCTTTGCCATGTCCGTAGCCGCTTCCTCTGCTAGTAACTAGCAGTGGAAGCGGTGCGGAGGTGGACACGTTTCTTTCCCATGAGATCTTAGACCTTCAGAGGTCGCGAAAAAAGCATGACGGGGATGATTCGTCAACTGTCTTCGGTCGCGGCTGCACTGGGGCGGACGAGCACGGAAAAGGAGGCGTCTTCAGGTGAGACGTTCTGCGGGGCAGCTTGGAGCGCAAATGGCTGCGGAGCGGAGAGTCTACATCTCGCTGCTGCAAGGTATCACAATCATCTAATTCCGCGCACCCTCCAGCAAACGTGCACGCTTTGCTCAGTGCGCTGTAGCCTCGCCCGTCTTCGGGCCGACCCTTGTGGTTTGACCGGGCCTCTGTCTGTCTGTCTGTCTGCTTTCACTTCGGATCGTCATACATCCGTTCGTCTGGGAGAGCATGTTGCGGATGGGGAGGGTGGAGGAACAGAACAGGTGTCTGGGGAGGAGGGGAGGATAAACATGAGGAGAGATGCACAGTAGGGGGTGGCAGTTCCTGAAACCCCATTTGAAAAGAAACCTACCCCTTTTGAGGGAGTATTCAGGGGGAGTTCCCCGCGGTCCCCCCAAACACCTTCCTCAGTGTTTTTTTGTTTTTTTCTTATATCGGGGGTGGACAGGAACCCCGCCCTGACACGTCGAATCGTGAATTGTCCGTTTTCGGTTTTCGAGAGGGCGCCGCGGCCGTCACTTTCCAGGCTTGCGCCCGCCAGGTGTGGGCCCGAGATTGTTTTCACGAAGCCACGTTTTACTAAAGGGGGTTCTGTCCATCCCCGGTTTATGGAGGCGAGGAGTTTTTCCTGGGGATTATGGGTGTTGGTCTTCTTCAGTAGTCAGGGAGGTGTTTTGTTTGTCACACAAAACATAGATGTTCCTCCCAGGGGGGGAGGGGCGTTTGTTTGTCTCGGAAAGGGAAGAGGAGGAGAGGTGCGCGGCGGAAGAGGTGGGGTATGAGGAGCATCAGGAGCAGGAGCACGAGGAGGAGGAGGAGGACGAGGAGAAGGACGCATGTGAGGTATGTTGCAAAGCACCCGAGACGTGGTCAACGGTTGGACGGCTCCCGTGTCTTTGTGCTGTGCTGCCCCTTCCGCGCTGCTGGGCCGCCCTGTCGGAGAAGGATGCCCCTGCCGCCCACGGGCCCCCATCAGCCGGCCAGGCGCAGGGTCGGACACTCTCTTAACTGCGGACGTCTGCGTTCGCTGCTGTCCCCGGTCATGCGCTCACGGGCCCGCCAAGCTCGTGATGACGTGGCTGGCCAGCTCCTCCTGGATCTGGCGATGCTTCGCCTCGAGGGCCGCCACCTTCTCGTCGTGAGCGTCGTCGTGAAAGATGTCGCCCGCTCGATGCCCCGTTGAGGTCGGCTTGCAGACTTTCGTTGAGGGCGTCCACTCCTTGAGGTGCTCCTACACCGCGCTGGTGTGCTCTGCCGCCTCCTGGGAGAACCGTCTTGCATCCAGCTGGGATTATCTGTCCTCTGGCCTGCTGGTCGCCCTCTTTGTTGTTCGGTGTTTGTTCGGCTTCTTTTGCTGTCTTCTGCTGGCCATCCAGAGGCTGTTGGGTCTTCGGCTCCTCCAGGGCGCAACCGCTGCTTTGCGCGGTGGGCGGCCTCCGCCGCGGCCCCAGCCGACTCGTCCTTGTAGTGGTCGTTCGTGCCGTGGCTGTTCTCCTCGGTCTTCTCCTCGCCGTCCCCCCTCGCGTTCGTGTGGCCCCCCTTCGTTGTCGCTCGCCTGCAGGGGCTCCTGTCCAGCGCGAGCGGCGTCGAGGAGGCCCGCGTTGTGACTGGCTCCTCCTCCACCGCCTCAGCCTCGTCCTTGTGCTGTTAGTGCTGCTCCTGCTTGCCGGTGGCGGGCTTGAGGTACTGGCCTGCGGCCGCTCTACCGAGGTTTCCCTCAGTCTCGTCTCTGGGCAAGAGGCACTTTTCGTACTCGGTGCGCTGCGCGAGTGGTGAGAAGGAAGGCCACTGGGAGCTGAGGGAGGCGAGCCATCCTATCCTCGGCGCCCATCTGCGCCTTCGGGGGCAGCGGCTCCGCTGTCGGAGCACCTGGGGTTGACTGTCTGTGTCCGAGCTCCCGGCCAGAACCGCAGATAATTACCGCTCGGTTCAAGAATTCGTCCACGGCTGTGTGCGCCGAGCGGCGGAGGCGCCAGGGCTCCCGGAGTGCCATGGCCTCCTCGCTCATGAGCAGCCGGTAGTCCACTCCATGACTCCATGCAAGAAGCCTGGGGGTCCGCTGTGTTGGCAGCTGGCCTGGCACACGGAGTTCAGGATCAAGCGTTTCCCTTGCAAACGCGCCTCGAGAAAGGCAGCCCTTCGCTGCTGGCGGGCCAGCTCGAGGGCATCGCGGCATGAGCAGTGCGCCAGGGCACGGCACCGCTCGAGCCAAGACGGTCCTTGAGGGAGCAGGGGGAGAAAGAGGAGGAAGAGGCGGACTAGGGGAAATGACGGGAGGGGAGGGGGCAGGGATGGTGACGAGGGGGAGGGTGGGGAAACTGGGGGGGCTGGAGGGGCACATGTGGTATCGATCGCGATTTCGGCTAAGAGGATGCCAAAGAGCCAAAGGAGTGGACCTGGGCACACGTATCCCTCCTTTCCCCTTTTTTCGCCTCTGGTTCCTGGCTCCTCCCTTTCCATCATCTGCCCCTAACAATTATGCTGCCCATGCTCTTATCTCCCGCTCGTGTTCCTGCACCAGCGGTTCCTCCTCCTCCTCCTCCTTCCCCTCCTCGCCCATCTTCGAACTTCAAAGACTCCGCCCGCCGTCAGCCGCCTCTCCACCACCGTTGCCGTTAGAGGTGTCGTGGTGGGGTCGTCGTCGTCCTTCCTTTGCTGGAGTGGGCCCCCCTCGCCTCTCCAGGAAGTTACCCCCCCATCGGACTGTGTGTAGCACGGCTCGAGGATATTCTTCTGCAGAGGGCCCCTTCCACGGCTTTCCTGCTTAAGGCCGCGGAGGGGCGCCCCAGGCGGGCCACAGCCAGCGCAAGATTTGCATCTGCCGCCAACGCGTTACCTCGCTCAGCCCGCTGCTGCCGCCAACGTTTGGGTCCGCCTCCACAGCGTTCCACCTTGGCCTCCACCCCCTCCTCCTCCACTTCCTCCTCCTCTTCCTTTTTTCCTCGCCGTAACCATTTTGGGGCAAGCTATTTTTGCTCAAGGGGTGGCCCGAGGGTCCCGTTCCGAGGGTAGCCCTCGCACTTTCAGCGCACCACACTGAGGGACCGCCAAAAGTCCGCCTTGCTTTTCTGGCATCCTGCCCCCATCCGAGCCAGTGTACCTTTGCCATGGGGCGCCGCGGAGTCAAACCGGGGTTGATGGAGGAGCCTTGTCGTGACCGTGAGTCTTTCAGTGTGTCTCGCCGTGACATGCATCATCGTGACAGTTCGCATTCTGCGTCGTCGGATCGACCCAACATCCGCAGCCGTGGTCGAGTTGAAGCGGTCCGTTCAGATAGTCTCAGTCGCCACAGTCGTAAACCAGACCGGCAATGTGAACCCCCGCGTGATGGCGGAGGCCCCGGCAGCAGTGAGTCCAATGCTGGTATGTCGTCAGAAGCGATGCAAGAGTTGCGCATGATGATGAGCTCCACCGAGACCAGCATCACCGCTTCCACCGACAGCTCGACGGCCCAGCTGCAAGCACATCTTTCCTCACAGCAGGCCACGCTTGCCAAGCTTGATTCACGCGTCCAGACCACAACTGGCATGATGAAGGTGCACCAATCCCAGATCGAGCATCTAGCAGTTCAGATTCAGCATGTCGTTCAACAAGCGTCGCATGCATCGACGGCTCCTTCCACTGCGTCATCTTCAGCTGGAGTAGCCCGTCCCCCTTAAGCAGATCATGGTCGTGGGCAGCAGCAGGCTGGCACGAGACCGCTCACCCGCTTCATTGGCACGTTCCCGAGTCCCGTCCACAGAGCCGCTTGTGGGCAACAATACGGGCAAGCTTCTGCCGCTCATCCTCATCTGCTTCACGCCGTCGCACATGTTTACAATATCTTATTCAGTAACCTCGCGGCCGCCAAGCAGTTCCGCGAGAATGTCAGCCCAGCCGCGCTCCAGTTGGCGGATCCGCGCAATGGTGTCAGTCATCAGCTGCGACTTCGCCAGGATTGGCCGATCGACGTTCGAGATCGCCTGGTATCCATTGGTCGTATATAACAGCCGAATGAGGCATGTCGCGCGCACGCCCATCCTTGGCGGCCGGGCGAAGGCTTGGCGTCAACGATTTTAAGGGCGAGACGATGGTCATCATTCCATCCGACGTCCACATCACCGCGCAGCTGCACAAGGGGGGGGGGGGGGGGGGGCGCCTCCCCAGAGGAGTTCCATGCCCCGCGGGAGGAGCTGAACACGTGGGTGGTCAGTGCCGAACAGATCCAGAAGGTGTTTTGGCTCTGCGCATCAGGGTGGTCGCGTGGTCTAGTACTTCAAAGAAACCGACGGAAAGCACTCGCGCGGGCCAGCGTCTGCCGCTTGTCCACCAGCTCCGCCGATGGAGAGCGCGCGTCGCTTCGATGCGGAACGCTCGGGCGAGAGTCGGCCGCCAAGTAATTTCCCCAGGCAGAGGGGGGGGGCCGGCCCATCGCGCGAGCGATGTCAGTTGCTCGTGCCTACAGGCTTGCGAGGTCCGCAGTGGCAGCAGCGCGCTCGAATATTCTCCGTCTCTTGCCCGCGTTCGGTTGCCTGCCCCTGCTTCGCCCCCCCCCCCCCGCCCCCAACTGATTCCCATCGCCGAGACATTCCCCAATGTCTTCTTGGCATCTGCAGTAGGAATGCCCAGACTGTCTTGCGGTCCGCCCGCTCGAGCCAAACCGGCCCCTCATGTAAAATGGACCAGATATGGCCTTTGCCCCGTGCGCCCCAGGTGCTCGGGATCCAGGGTCCGCGCGGGGGAGAGGGTGATGTCGCGCACCTCCAGCGCGAGGTTCGCCCCCATTCGGTCTCGGCAGGTGGCGACCGAACGTTGCTTTCCAAACAGTATCTGCGCAGCTGGCGCCAGTGCGAATCCATGCCTTCCGCGCCTGGGCGCGTGAATCTCTCGCGGCTCGTCTGCGAGCGGCAGCGCCCGAATCCTCGGCCTCCAGATCGGCCCAGACCGATGCGCCCATGAATTCGAAGGTGCGCCGAGGAAGGTCTAAACTGCGCTCGGAGACACATATCAGTTCACTGCGTTTATTATTTGGGGATTTGCATGTCTTCGCCGTGATGGGAGTTTGGGTTGATGCTCCCACGGGGTGAGGTGGTCCCTCCACGAGTCGGATCGCCCCCCTCTTCTCTCCTTCCGTCCGTTTTTTGCTTAGGTCCAAAAGTGGGGGTGCGCCCACGGGCCAAAGAGGGGCGAGATGTGGTCTGTTGGTCGATGAGATCGGCTGCGCCGTTCTCTGCCCGCCCGAGAGATCCTGGACCTGCGCCTTGCTCCTGGAGTTGTCGCGCCTGCCGCCGACCTGGCGAAGCCGGCTGATCGCGTTCCGGTGCTGCTTAAGCTGGGACCCTGGAGGCCCCAGGGCCCCGCCCCTATCCAGGCTCGGGTTGCTCGCGCCTTGCGCGTCGGGAAGTTGCCCAGAGCCTTGACGACCATTTGCCGGGCATCAAAGACATTGCCCACTACGCCGCTGGGCGCGCCAAGATGCGCATTGCTAACCAGGGGGCCGAGTCGCTGAAAGATCGCGCGCCTTGCTGTTTGAAACTCGCCTGTGCCTTTCGGGGGGGGCGCCCCAGGGGCGCCGGGAAAGCCGCCCAGGGGCGCGCTGCCGTGGGGATGTGTTCCGACCTGGACTTGAACGGTTGGATTGACCGCGGCGCCTTAGACTTGCGCCCGGCTAGATTAATGAAGGATATATGTTTGAGGCGGGAGGCCAATCTTCAGCCAGGTGCTCGGTGAAACCATGGCAGGAGTCGCCGAGGCCGAGTGCTCTGCTTCTGTTCAGAGCGCTCGTGGCACGTCTCTCGCTCGGCGGTCGCGCAGCCGCGCGATTTGCCTTCGGCAGATGGCCGACGTAGATGGCGCGCGAGATGCCGATGGCCGCGCCCGCGCTGAAATACTTGCTAAGCATTGGCGGCGGCGGCGGCGGCGTCGGGGGGGGGGGGGGGGGGGCAGGGGGGGGCGCCGCAGGTGATGACATTAATGTTACGTGCTCGGAGATCCAACCGAATGTGTTTCATGTGCACCTTCACCAGGCTACAGATCTAGCGCCCCGCCACTGGGTCGCCCCCGAGCACCAGTTCCGGGACGTCCTCGCGCGAGAAAAAACTGCCCCAGGGCTCGATGGGGCATCGCGCGCCGCGTGGAAAGCGGGCGAGAGATACTGGTCAGCATTTCCCAGTCGAAATAAACTTAAGAATGGCGGAAGCAGGCCGCACCCTCCCGCTTTTGACGTGCATCGTGTAGTTTTTCCTCCGGAACATTGTCCCGGCGGGGCCGATGCCAGCGCGCGCGCGCCAGCCTGTGCGAGGCCGCTTTCGCCAAGCAGCGCCAACGACGATATTGCCGCCATCTCCGCGCGCGTCGCTGTCGGCGCAGTCGCGGAGGACACTGCGGCGTAGCCAGCAGGCGTTGTCAAGGGCTGCCAGCTGCTGGAGAATGATTGTTTCCCTTCAGATGCCGCGACCCTCAAGTGGGCTTTGCCGGTTGTGTCTCCGTGGCTCGGTTCTGCTTTGTTTAATGTCAACGACGCGTTCCCCAGTGTCCTTCATAAGTACAGATGGGCCGCGTTGCGCCGCCTAGATGCTGCGTGCCGCGTTCGTCGGGCCACCCGCGCGCTGCGTTCCCAGGCGCGGATGATGGCCCGCATCCACGGCCGAGATTTTGTTTACATTGGCGTGGGGAAGGGTGCGAAGCAGGGGCGTCCGATTTCGGGCCTTACTTTTGTTCATGGATCGACCCCGTGATATCACGCATTCGGAAGCGGTGCTCAGGTCTGCCCGCCGAGATGGGTGCTTTTGTTGATGACGTGGGCGTAACGTGCAGGGATGTGCTCGCGTGCCTGCCGTCGACCCTCCGAGTTCTGGCAGGTTCAGTCAAAGCCTGGGGCCTCGCTTTGCAGTTTGCCAAATGCGAGCTTATTGTTCTCAACCCGCAGTTTCGCGAACCAGCTGCACGTGATCTTGGAGAGATTGGAGTGAACATCAGCAAGCTTAGAATCGTTCGGGATTGGAAGTATTTGGGCGAGCATTTTGGCTGCGGACGACGGGGGGCGTCATGGAAGCAGGTTGTGCATACATTGGGGAGGAGGCCCTTGCAGGTTAAGCAGATGGGGGGCGGTGCGTCTTGCATTCTATCAGCGCATAACATGTATGCCTTGCATTCTATCAGCGCATAACATGTACTCGTGGGCTTGCATGCCGCGCGCCGCCACTACTTCTGAGAAGTTCTACAGCATTGTACATGAGCTGGCGCAGTGCCCGGCCTCTGACGAGGTGGTCGCGTCTTGGGGAGTCAGCCCGCATGCCCGTGATTGCTTCTTTTTCGCATGTGGGAGTTGCATGATGCGTCCAAACTCAGGCGTCCTAGCGCTTAGTCAAGGATCGCCGCATTGTTGCCCCATCCGTTCAGCACGTTATTCGCCCGAGACTGGCCACGTGGACCCCTGCCGTTTCTTACGCGGACGTGTTTTTGACGCGCGTTCGGATCAGTGTCGCGGGGCCCGGACTCCCTGGTTACATTTTGTCTGCTTGTTTGTCCGTTCGAAACCATGTTCCACGAGTGGAACACCACCCGAAGGCACCGCCAATGTATTCGGGCGTGTGGCTTCGGATCTTACGCACGCCGTGCACAGCGATGCTTTTTGCACTACTCAATTTGCCCCGTGCACGTGCAGCGCGTGAAAAGAGCACTCGCGTGGCTTCAAGAATACTGGGAAGTGAGCCTCTGAGCCCGATTCTGCCACACCTTTTCTCTTCCCCCTCTTGTGAAAACCTGCTCTCTCAATTTGCAGCTGTTCATTTAATGCGCAACTGTTTTCATATGTTTGGGGTGTTTCCTTCTGTGTGTGTGTGCGTGTGTGTGTTTACCCCCGCGTTTATCTTGTCTCTCGTGAAAGCTCTCGGCAGGGGTGCCAGTCTGGCGTGGGTTCCGCTGCTCTTTTTCTGTCGGGTCCCGCGCCGTCCTCGTCGCCTCTCCTGTCGTCACCCCTCCGTCGTCTGCCACCCGCCGCCGCGGCGGCGCCCGCCGTGCATCCTGATGTTCGCGGCGGGCACTCAGGACGATCCTCATCCCCTCAGCCCCTCCTCCTCCTCTTCCTCCTCCTCCTCCTCTTCCTCCTCCTCCTCCTGCTTCTCCTCCTCATCATCCTCCTCCCGCCAATTCCTCTCATGCCGCTGCTGCTGAGGCTCCTGCTCCTCGTCCGTCCTCTCGTTTCCCAGGTCTTCCTCAGCCCGCTGTCCTCCCCCCATCTTCCAGTCAACACTCTGGCATGATGACCAATTTGGTGTCGGGGAAGGGGGGCCCTGGTGCGCGGACCGCTCCTCGGATGTACATCGGGGATTTCTGAGAGGCCGACGACTCTTTGCCGACCTCGCCCCCTCACCACCACCCTCCAGGGAGAGTTTGACATGCGCGCGAACGACGCCGACGGGGGTGGGGTGGGAGGCGTGCGCGAGAATGCGAGGGCAGCCCCGTTCTGCGCGCAATGCATGGCGCATCGGGCTGAGGCGCAGAGGAGCGAGTGGCCACTGAAGCAAGCGGCCCTGCTGTTCCGCGCGAGCTCCAGACCCAGAGCCCCGACGATGGCACGCTTCCATGTGGCACTTTGTTAGTAAACTTCGGCCCTCGGGGGCTGTCTTCGGGCCCCCCCGAGACAATCAAACATGGCTCCGGGGTGGCAACTTTTTCCAGGGGAAGGAGTCCGGGCTTCTGGGGCCGCGGATTGAAAAATCACACTGGCGCCGCCGGATGCCCAGGAATTCTTTGAGCGCTTCCTGGGCCAATGGCATGGCTGGGGCTGCTCCAGGCTGCGCGCGGACAACCCCCCCCGAGTAGCCCAGGGCGGCCTCAACACTCCAACCCCGTGGCGCGGAAGGCCCCAGGGGCGCCGCCAGAGGCGGCGCTAGGGTGTTCAGGGTGACGCCAGCCGTTGTGAAAAGATACGTCGCCTCGATCTCAGGGTCGTTTTCGTCCTGGATGTGGCCCGGGCCTACCAGCTGCCCTGCGAAACTATGTGTAACCTCCCGCGCGAGCCCACGGAGCAGGTGGCCCACGCCCTACAGCAGGAGCTGGACCTCCGCGGGCTGCAGAAGGACGAGCTGGGCGAGGACTCAGCACCGCGGGCTCTCCTCCCCAAACCCCGTCGAGTCGGGAAGAAAAACACGACGGGCGCTGTTTTTGCTAGTTTCCGCACTTGGAGCGACTCAGGAGGAAAAGCTGGTCCTTGGGAGTGGGTCGAGACTTTCCGGGCTCTTTTCCCAGATCTCCGACGATATGATTGTTTAGTTCCTGCAGTTGTTCTTCGATTTCAGCCTCTTGGGCCCGTTTGTCGGGACTCAGGACCAACAAAAAAGCGGGACGAAACATTACAGTCCCAAAGTGGGTTGGGAGTTCAGTGGCCGCATTTTGAACACCAGCGGATATCAGGCCTCCCAGGACTTTCTTTTGATCCAGACGCGACAATACAAGTAATTAACGACGGCAAGTACCGACGGCATTTTTTTCATGTTCTGGGTGGCCGCTTTCCGTCCCTGGCCCGTCGAATGAGCGGCTCGGGAAGAAGAGCCGGGCTTTGGGGAAGGGGTCGAGTTCCAGGGGCCCGCGTCATGGACAACGTTGTCGCGAGAAGTTTACAGCATCGCGATACCCCCGACCGAAGCCCTGGACCCCGTCTTTCTGCAGCATTTTGCGAGCTGGATCGACCTGTGATGTCTCCGGCGCCCGGAAGCCGACGGATTCGCCGGTTGCGACAGAATTGCAAGGCCCGGATCTCGAGGGGGGGACCGCCGTCGTCCTCGACCGCGCGGGTCGAGGGCCGCAGTCCGTTGGGCGCCCTGGAGCTCTCTCGGGGGTGCCTTTCGGGGGGTCGGGCTCGCCGGGCTCGCCGCGAGGTTCCCTGGCCTGGGAGCAGCCTGGGAGAGCGGCCCGAGAGTCGACGCGGAGGCCCAGAGCGCCGACGCCACGGAGGAGTGTTCCATGGCCCGGATCTCGGGGGAAGAGGGCCGAGGGCGTCATCTTGGCTGTCTCGGCCTCGATCGGGTGCCGCCCTCGCGGACCTCCAGGGGGCCACCAAGCAATGGCCCGCTGCGAGAAACCGACCCCCAGGGGGGTGGGAAGAACAGAGCTCTGGGAGCCACGTCGTGAAAGAAGCCTCGATGCTGGACCCTGAGATCCTGGCGCCTGGCGTTGCAGTTTCTCCACAACGGGACAAAACCATCACAGATCGATCCAGCTCAAAGAATGCAGCAGAAAGATGGGGTCCAGGGTTCCAGGAGTTGTTCCTCATTCTGCTTTTGTTCACAACGTTGGAGGCTTGGGCGTCTACCGAACTGGGGTGCGAGGGTACGGTAGGGGTTCGTGTCGTGCCGACGCGGTCGCGACCCCAGCGCGGGCGTTTAAGGTCGATCGCCACCGATGGTATATACTCGGCCAAGATGGAACGGCCGCCCATCATTCGAGGTCGAGCGATCCACGCGGTGTTAGAAGCCAGCGCCGGGCTCGTCACGACACGAGCCCGCCGTACCCAAGCGGCGCCCTTCGCGGGCTGGGCTGGAGAGCTGTCCGTCTCTGAGGTTCAGCGGGAGTGCGATGCGGGGCTGAGTATCCACAGGATTCTTTTCTGTTGATTCGTTTTGTGCCGATCATCGGGGCTGCCTTGTTGTCTCTTTCTGGTTAAGTTGCCGAAAACGCGCCAGAGCAAGCGACCAGCGAGACGAAGAGGCGAGGGTTGGCCAGGGCGGCATGTGCTGGACCGACAGCGCTCACTCGGCCAGCGGTGGGAGCAAGCGGGAACACCCCACTGGCGGCCCCGCAGCCTATCATGACGATCACGGACAAGGGCGGGAGGCGGAGCCGCCCCTGCGACCGGGCGGGCTGTCGTCGTAATCGCGGGCGATTCGCGGAGTCGGTCCCTCGCCGTTTGTCGGTTGGGCGGGGATATATGGTCACCCCCCTCCGCGCGCTAACCTTCGGCTGGTCCAGCTTTCTTGTGGGGCACAAAAACCTTGTCCTAGGGGATGCCGCTATTGCACACAGCCCTCGCTCCACGGTCTTGGGCTGGTCTAGCTTGTTTGCAAGGATGATGTGCAATAATCGTGTCTTGGGGGATGCCATATTTGTACACAGCCCTCGCTTCACAGTCTTGTGCCGGACCAGCCTGGTTGATTGTGGTGTACAATTTGTGTTTGCATCTTCGGAGGCCTCTTCCGTCCTACAAGCAACAGTTGTTTCCTGTGCCCGACGCGGGTTCGGCGCGGATCTGGCGCGTACTCGACGTGTATTCGGCGTGGATTCGGAATGGACTCGACGCGCATTCGACAACCTAATCGAGAACAACAGAGTTTTTATTATTTATAATTCGATGAAAACGTGGCCTCACTTAGGTACCCATCTTCGCATTAGGGGCAATACATCTGGGTGGTTTTGTCTGATACATTTGCAGACAAGACGCCCTGTCCCTAATGCGCTTGGCCCTCCTAGCTTAGGGCCCCTCCCAAAGGTTAAGGGGTATTCTTATTGTTATTGTTTATCACAAACTCTACATGTATTCGATTCGGACTCGACGCGGATAGCGGCGCAATGGGGAACATATGCATCATATACAACAATCGTGCCCTTGGTTGGACAGCTGAGTTCTGAACATGTATTGGAGAGTCGATGTGCCTCGGGAAGTTGCGTCGGATTCCAGCAGCCGCAACGCTCGATCGGACACGCCCAGAAGGCACGGGGGATCTGGCGCGAGAGTTCTTGGCGGCGGAGTCTGAGCCGATTGTGTGGGGGGTCGGGGAATCATAGACAAACGCGATTCGTCACCAATCGGGGCCTTCTCCCCCGCGCCCCGCCCAGGAACTTGCGGTTTCGCTATCGGGGTCCTATCGCCTTTTTTTGCGATGCATCGCCGATTTCAAGCCGATGCGTCTCCCCCTGACATGCAGTCCCCCATTTACCGTTTTCCCTCCTCTTCTGTAGCTAAGCTGATGATGATTTGCTCATCCCTTGAGCCAAGAGGACCTGTCGACACTGCTCCGATCATGCCATGCTATGCTTACTCCTGCACAGGGGGTCTCCGACCCCAGCAAATACAATCCACAACACGCCCCCTTGGAAGCTCGGCGCGAGCCTGAGCTTTCAACCGACTCCTCCAAAAGATGCTGACTGGGCTGGGGCGTCCCCCAGGCTAAATAGGTATTACAATCAGAGCGCTATCCCACAACGGGTCTAAGCGTCTCGAGTGGGCTCGCTTGATCGGTTCGGCTTCCAAGGAGAAAACATACTAGTATTAAACATGGCGGATAGAGCGTGAGCTCAGCAAATCTCGCACTGTCAGCTTTCACAGTGCGACGCGTAGCCAATCAAGGTCCTCACCCTGAGCTTCAGTACAGAAAGAGTCCTCTGGCCCTGCCGTCACTGCCAGCATGCGCCTCAAGGAAGGCACCGTGCATGCCGATCGCCAACGGCTGGAACCGCGGAGTAGTCTACCTCCACTTGTATGTTGTCTGTGACTGTGTGCCCACCGTCCTCCTCGTCTGGTTGCTCTGCTCCACCATCGACGGGGCTGACACACAGCTGATGCCTGCGTCGATCTTCTTGTCCTTCACGTCATCGGGCTCGGGCGAGACAAGGAGCCACTCTGACTCCCCCCAGTTGGCGTAGCGGAACCCCGCGTAGCTGCAGACGGTGGCCGCGACCAGCGTCCAGACGACCACCACCAGCCAGTAGCTCGTCCAGTCGCTCGCGACCACGCCGTCCTTGGAGCAAACCTCCGTGTCGTAGTAGCCGTCGTACTCGGTGGCGGGTCCCTCACAGCCCTGCAAGAGCGTCACCGCCGCCGTGATCATCGCCAGGGCCGCCGAGCGGCTCACACCGGGTGAAGTGGCCGCGCCTCTGGCGCGCCGAACCCGAGTTGCCGCCCCCACGTCGAAGTCCACCTCCTCCGACTGGTGGTCGCTTTCTGCGACCTGGCCCATGTCCGTGTAGATGCCGTTCATCGTCCTGAGCTTAACGAAGCGCTCGTGCCCGAGGATCTTCGTGCCTAAGTCCGCCTTGTTGTCGTCTGTACCAGCAGTCCCGAGGTCCATCAGCTTCCTCTTGATCGCCTGCTGGAGCCAGAGCACGCGCGCCTCCAGGCTCCTGACCTTGCCAACTCTCTCGCGTTTGGCAATCCCTCGGGCCGCCGACGAGTCCGTCAGAAGAGTAGCCACCACCGTGAAGCCCATGAACTCCAGGAGCGACTTGAAGTACAGGAGGTCCTCGGCGACCGCCGCCCCCGCGTAGTACTCTGCCACTCCCGAGCTGGTCGCCACGATCCCCTGGCGCCTGCTGAAGGAGTGCATGGGGACGTTGTCAATCTCGATCTTGCCGCTCGTCTGCGACCTCCTCGTCTGCAGGTCGCCTGCCCAGTCACTGTCGCCGCAGCCCACCAGCTCCACGTTCGCGCCCTCCGTCGGCCACGGCAGCCAGTTCACCGCGTCCCTCGTGCCCAGCAGGTACCTGACCAGCCTCTTGAGTGCGGTGAAAGCGCCGACGGTGGGGCCCGACAGCATCCGTCCGAGCAAGCTCACCTCGTACTGGCAGCCCGCCCTGTCCTGGGCGTAGTACATCAGCGCCCCCACGCAGGATCGGTAGATGCCAGCCTGGACGGGGGACAGGGCAGAGGTGCCCCCCATGAGCGCCTTGTGAGCTGGCACCCCTGGCGTGGGCGCCGTGTTCGAGTTCCCGAGGCCGAGGGTCTCCACCACGTGGTCCAGGTACTTCGGGTTCGCCCTTCAGGTGCTCGTAGGTGGTGCCGTACTCGTGGATCTCGCCGCCGCT
Source organism: Prorocentrum cordatum (assembly GCA_963575745.1). Taxonomy (NCBI): domain Eukaryota; class Dinophyceae; order Prorocentrales; family Prorocentraceae; genus Prorocentrum; species Prorocentrum cordatum. The sequence goes on along the minus strand of CAUYUJ010013113.1, from coordinate 916,113 downwards.
GAAGGTCACGTGCTGCCCCAGCTCGTCGCGGAAGCCCTCCAGCGCGCCCCTTGGTCCTGCCATGCGCAGGTCGTCCATGTGGAGCTCGACCACCACCTCAGTTTCCGAGTTGTAGAAGAATTGCGGGGCCACCTCGCACCTCGCCATGGGCATCTCGTCCGCGAGGATGCCCGCCATGTGCTCCACCCAGCCTGGCGCCGCCTTGCGCCTGCCAGGCAGCTGCTTCTTCAGCCTCCAGTAGATGTCCGTGCTCCTGCACTCTGCCTGCAGCATGTCCAGGTACTCCTGCGGTGGGTCCACCACCGCGTCCTCGTGCTCGGGCGCCTGGTAGAAGGCGTCCGTGGCGTCCAGCGTCATCACCTCGAAGCCGCGCTTGAGAGCCACGAAGTCGATGAGCCTATTGGAGATCGGAGCCGATCCTGGCGTGAACAGGTCGTCGCGCCACTCCTGCCATCGGAACTCACGGCAGACGAACCGCACCCTGCGCTGCCACTCCTGTCGCGCTGGCTTCCACCTCCACTGCTTCTCCCAGCGCGTGGTGATGTGCTTCATTTCCCTTGCCTCTGGCTTGGGGGTGTCCTCGCCGACGCCGTGGTCCAGGAGGCTCTGCAGGTGCTCCAGCGTGAGCTTCTTGTCCATCTCGTCCTGCGCGTCCACTTCGAACATGCCATCGGTCGGGTCCTCAACCTCATCCGAGATCTCCTCCCAGAACGCGTCGGGCGAGTCGTCTACGTTGCCGACGCCCAGCTCGTTGACCGCTGCAACCCGCGCTCGCTTGCTCTCTGAAGCCTCCGTCTCAGGCGGCAGCCCGCGCCTCGCTGCCTGCGAGGGCGGCGCCCCCATGGCCGCGTCTCCTGGCGCTGGCGGCGCCGGCTGCTGGGGCTGCGGCTGTGGCTGCGGCGGGCCCGCCGCCGCCGCTGGAGGTGCCTGCGGCGAGGCCTGGGGCTGAGCAGGGCCCGCTCCGCCCTCAGGTGGCCCTGCCTGCCGCGGTGCCTGCTGCTGCTGCTGCTCGTCCGCCCTCAGGATCTCCGTCGCCACGTGCGGGGCTGCCCGTCGCCGCCTCGACCTCTCGGGCGCCGTCCTCGTCGCCCAGGGGAGGCCCGTCACCGACAGCAGGAGGTCCTTGTCGGTCTGTCTGCCTTCAGGCAGCCGTCGCACCGTCCGAGCTATCGATCCCCTGCGGCGTCATCATCAGATGCTCCTGGGACTCGTCGGATCTGCCAACCCAGATCCCACGGCTCCACTGCGCCTCCCCGCGGCGCAGCCGCCGTCCTCCACCGAGTCCTCGATGCTTTGGCCGAGCTGTTCGATGCAGCACCGTCTCGCCGAAGTGGCAGATGTCGCCTTTGTAGGGCGCGCCTGTCGCTATCTCGCGCGGGGCCTGCCCCCCCAGCCCGTCGCGAGCACCGTTCGTGTAGCCACCCAGCGTGACGCATCATCCATGTCCAGATCGGCATCGCCGTCGTGATCCTGGCGCAGTAGCGCTTCTCGAGATCCAGCCTGAGAACTCGCGTCTGGCCCTCAGCGATCTTCACCGCCGCCTCCGCTGGGTTAGACTGGCTGCTGTGCTTAGGCGTCAGCTCTGGCTCATCAGCTCTGCGACCACTCCGTCCAGGATTGCCTTCGTCGCAGGCTCGGAGTCGGTCCTGGGCCTGCATTTGCCCGTCTCGAGCCGCTGCGCGAATGATTTGATGCCTGCAATCTCATATGGCGACGCCGACTTCGACGGGCATGGAAGAACCTTCGCCACTTCCGCGTCCGAGCTGAACCCCGCGAACATCGTCGCGCAGGTGTCCTCAACCTTCGTCAAGTCCCCGCCCTCATCAGCCGTCTTGCAGAAACCGAAGTCGTAGCTGATGAGCGGCGCCGTCCGCTCGGAGCCCTCGAGCGCGACCTACGCGCGGGGGGCGTCGGGCGCCTTGCCGCGGGCGCACTCCTCGCACCAGGGCGCGGCTGGCAGATGGGTGAGGCGGCGCTGCCTCTCCTCCTCAGCGCTCGGAGCCTTCGGCGCGGGGAGCTGCCTTGACTCGACGGGGTCGTGCTGGATCCCGAGCTGCTCCTTACTGCCTGCTTGTGCGCCCTCTCAGGTTCCGATCGCTTAACCGCTGCATCCGGCACGATGAGCCTGTCCCAGAGCTCCGCCCTGGTGCCGTAGATGGGCATGAACAGCTCCCTCAGCCTGGCCCTCGTCGCGCCGACCGAGCTGTCCGCGTTGAGCACAGGAGCCGTCGCCGCGTCCTGCCGCTCCGCCGCGCCGCGGCAGTGGCGCGCCTCGGCTGCGGGGCCCGCCGGGACAATGGGGGGCCTGAGGCTGTTCCTCTCCAGCTCGAGCTGCACGCTGCGATGGCCCTTTGTCATGTAGAGCCCGTCCACCAGGCTGAGGTTGAACTTGAAGCCCTGCCCGAGCAGCTTCCCCATGCTCAGCAGGTCATCGTTCACGTCAGCAACTAGGAAGTCCGCCGTCGCCTTGGTGCCTTCCTTCATGGCCATCTCAACTCCCCTCAGGCCTGCCGTCGGTAGCGGCCGCTGCTGCACGTCAAAGAGCCTCGGCGCGTCCACTGCGCTGCTGACGGGGGCCTCTGGGACGAATCTGTGCCTGCAGAGATGGTCGTCGTTGCCGCTGTCGATCAGGATGGAGCCGCCGACCTTCGCCACCTTGCCGTCCGTCCCCGCCGTGACCGCGAACACCCAGCCGTCGGGGGTGCCGTCGTAGTAGCCCGACGCCGCCCTCGCCGTGCCATCCGCTGGCTGCTGGCCCGATGACGAGGGTGCGTCGCCTTGAACCGCTCGGGTGTGACCTGCCTCTTTCTTCGCGTCATCGGCCTTCTTCTTCCTGCAGTCGGCCCGCTTGTGGCCCCACTTGCCGCAGTAGCCGCACTCGCCGTCAAAGTACTCCGTCTGGCCCTTGCCGTGCTTGCCGCCGTTGCGAGCCTTGGAATTGGTCTTCGGGTCCTTACCCTTCTGAAGCTTGCCCGACTTCCCGCCTGACTTGTCCGCCTTGCCTGTCTTGCGCTTGCCGCTGGCCTTCCCGTTGGGAGGCTGAGCCCGAACTGCATCCACCTGCATCGGCACGACTCCCCCCGCGTCTGGCACGTGGGTGAAGGTCCTTCCCTGGTTGTAGTAGCCCCTGATGTGGCTGCGAGCTGCGCTGAACGTGAGCTTCACCTCCTCTGGGGCCTGCCGCAGCACCTCACGATGCGGATCTGGTGCGTGCTCAAGCAGCACGCTCACCCTCACGTTGTCCGAGACTGCCTCGCCACTCTGGTCCACGTGCTCGGCCACGATCGCTTCTCAGGCGGTAAGCGGCTGAAAGAAGTCAATGCCCGCGTCGCGATCCTTGGCCAATTGTCTTGCGGGTTCAGGATGAACCGCAGCATAGCCGTCCACCGATTGCCTGAACGGCTCTCCTACTCGTTCTTGAGCTGGCGCCACGCCTCGAGGCCGTTCTGGCGCGATCGCTTGACCACTCCCATCGCCTTGCCCTCACAGTAAGTGATCAGCGGGTGCCACAGGCGCTGGCTTGCCTGCCTGGCGCGCTCGTCGAGCTGGTCGTTTAGCAGCGGGTCCTGCCTCTGCCCCGCCGCTGTCATGAATTCCTCGAAGCCGAGATGCGCCGTGCAGGCCTCGAATCGGAGACTCCAGCCCCCCCACTTCTGATCCGTGCCGTCGAACCGCTGCAGCCGCATGTCGGTCCGCACGTCGACCACGTCGACCGCCGCCATCGCTGCCGAAGAGGAGCCCTCGAGGGCAGCGAGGGCGCGTGGCGCGCGAGCTCAGCTCCCGTGGCGTGGGAACCGAGTTCCGCTACTATGTAGCTAAGCTGATGATGATTTGCTCACCCCTTGAGCCAAGAGGACCTGTCGACACTGCTCCGATCATGCCATGCTATGCTTACTCCTGCACAGGGGGGCCCCGATCCCCAGACAATACAACCCACAACATCTTCTCATCTTCATCTTCTACACATGAAATCAGGTGTCCCAAATCTGCCTGCGGATCGCATCGACACTGGGGTATCGGACATCGGACACCCCCGCTGGGGTCCACTCGACAGCAGATACCGTTCGATTTCGGAGCCCCAGCCGGCGTTTGAGAGATCTGAGCCGCAGGGGTAGGGTTCCGCGTGCGGTTGCCCACCAAACCGTTCGGGCGACAGCTCAGCCGATGGCCCGCCAACTCTTGCGCACTCCCTGCTGCATCCTGGAGGCATAGTGGTGGCCATGTAGGGATATCTTCAGCCATCGTGGACTCTGTCTTGGGCTCTGTGAGGCCGTCTTGGGACCACGTTGACCCGAAGCCATCCAGGACGCGCGCGGGCCAGGCTGCGCTGCGCTGCGCAGATGCCGCGCAGACGGGACTCAAGAGCAGCAGAGCACTTTGTTTGGAGTTCCGAGGCGGAGGTTTATCCATAACCACTTTGGGCATCTGGGAGGCAGCTTCGGGCCTTTTCGGGCGCCTGCTGGCGGTCTCGGGGGTCTTCCTGGGGCCGAGGGCTCGCGATGTCTGTTCGAGTTGCCAACCCTCTAGGGCCCCCCATTAGGGCCCGATTGGTGCCCTCCTGGGCCATCTTGGGCGACTCCTGGGCCCTTCCTGGGCCATCTTTGCCCGTTTTGGGGCCCCATGCGAGGCTGATTGGGCCTTCTTGGAGCGATCTTTGGGGCCTCTTCAACAGTCTAGGACGCCGTTGAGACTCAAGAGGCGAACATGTTAGAAATGTACGCTTTCATAAAGGATTTCAGCGATTGTTGACTCGTGGGGCTACTTGGGGGTCCTTGGAGCCTTCTTGGGGCGTCTTGGAGGCCACTTGGGCAGTCCATCTCGGTGGCATATTGGGCGTCTTGCAGGCCGCGGAGCGTAGCTTCGGAGGCTGCGGAGGCTCGGAGGCTGCGCCGGAGGACAGACCCCAGGGGAGGGGGAAAAGGGGAGGGGGACAGCCAATCGTCTCACACGCCTTTGCACCCCCGGCAGGCAGGGGTCGGCAGACTTTGCTGTGGCTCTTGCGGGGAGGTTGCGTTGTGCAACGCTTCAGTTTCGTTCGCTTTCGGGTGGCCTTTTCTGGCGTTCGCCACGAGGGGTCACCAGTTCTTCTTGGAATCTAGGTTCCAGGGGCGAAGCACGAGGACGTGTTTTGGACGTTTGGGGTAGTTCTGGCGGCTCTGGAGTGCCTTTCCATGAGGGCTGAGCACTTCCTAGAGGAAGTGGCGACCCGCCGAGTGGCAGCCCCCCTTTGGCATTGCCCCAAGCGTGCCACCCTCTTGGCCCGTAGCAATCACACCACATAGAAACGCCAGCCTGCCAGCAGGTGCCCCACGGAAGTTGCTTATCCCCCCGAAGGCTCTAGGAGCCCACAGGAGCTTTGGGGCACCTGGGAACCTTCAAAGATCGACGAAGAGCGTGCCCCAAGCCTTCCTGAAGCAATATGTTCCACCGTATATGAGCACTTCTCATTGTAGAGGTACAAGAGCTGGGTCGGGGGGAAAAAAAGCTGCACCCTGCTATTTTTTTAGAGATCGTGATGGTTTTCTTGACCAAGCTAAAGCTGCAGACGAGGTACATAACTGTTCGGCACAGCAACCGGAAGGAAATCATCGGGCGCGCTAGTCTAAAGTATCTAGACGCCTGAATTCGGTCTGCGACCAGAGCTGGGTCAGAAACACTGTTCGTACTCTGCTAATGTTTGGGAAGATGCTGGTAACTTTCTTGACGTAGCTCGAGCTGCAGAGGAGCTACAGACTGTCTGGCACATAGTCGCGAGGAGATCATCAGACGCGCTGGTTTCAAGTATCCAAATGCCCGAACTCGTCGCGCTAGCAGAGTTTGAACCAGAAAACTATTCGTGTGCTATTAATGTTCCCAGAGATGCGTTGTCCTCGCTCCTTCTTCTTCTCCACCTCCTCTTCCATGAGACTGGCTCTCGCGCGCGCAATGCGAGGTTGCCGCGCCCGCATTGCACGAGGAAGCTCTACGAGTTCCCGGCGGTAACCAAGGTTTCATGGTTGCTGCTGGGGCTCGTGGGGCCTCCCCGTGCGGCTCGAGCTGCATTGTGCAGTCAGGGGCTTGCCGAGGGTCGGCCGTGCGCGGTGGGGGCCGTGCCATGTCTGTCGCTCAGCTGCGACAAGTGCGCCGTGGACGTGCACTTCCAGGCCAGCTTGCAGGCCGCCTGCCATTGTTTGTTTGTTGATTGCCTGCCGCGACATTTTGTCGGCGGCCCTGCAGTGACGAGACGGATCAAATTATCAGAAGATCAATTTCGTGGGTGTTCTTATTTCTGACGTTGAGAGTTGCATTGGCTGTTGAGCTCACGGTGAGAGATATTGTGCACACTCCACCTAATGTACAGCATACTTTGTGCACGCAAGGAGAGGGCGATTGGGATTTGGGCATTGGTGGGAACATGCCCTCTGGAAGTACTCCAGACTCAGATCCGCCTCAGAGTTCAGATCAGTTTTATTTTAGAGACCCCTGGCAGATTTGGCCAGATTCTCCAGATCAATTTTCCTTCAGAGATCCAGCAAGGACGCATGAGATCAGCACGGCGGAACGCCGAGCGGGAGAGGAGGCTGAGTTGGCTGCGGCTGGTGTGCCCCAGGGACCTCCAGAGGATGATCGTGCCAAACGCATGAGACACCAGTTGCCGCCTGGCATGGAAGCCTTTGCTGCCCTTCTGGACAATAAGTTTGCCAAGCAGAACGCCGTCAATGAAAAGACCTTCAAATCAACTCTCAAACAAGTCATCACGGAGGAAGCGGGGCCTGTTCGTGAGACGGTGATTGTGGTGCAGAAAGAACTCACACGCCAAGGGGGGAGCTCAAGCAGCTCCAGGCAACGGTGAAACATCTACAGAATCATCATACACGTAGCGAGAGTGGACTCAGTGTAGACAGTGAGAGCAGCACCAGAGTGGGATCTGGGAACATGGCCCCCCCCAAAGCCGCCCACCTTTGCGCCAACTTTCATCCAGATCAGAGGGTGGGGAAATGGGGGCCCAAACATGGTGGTGGGGCGCTCTAGTCGTAATCTCGCGGAGGCCAATGCCCATAAAGTTATCTCAATACTTATGGATGATATCGCTGCACCTTTTGAGACGGTAGATGGACAAAATATGAACAATGTTTTTAATCGTGAGGGCAGTATTGCTTTCAACTCAAACAAGCCATGGGGGTTTTGGCAGCTTCGCATACTCCTCAAACCTACGGTGGCCCGTGAAACACAGTGTGGGAGATCAGAAATCTTTGGAAGAGCAAGTTGGATGAAAAATATGCACCACTGGCAGCAGCAGACGCTTTCGGGGATAAGATCAATGCACGTTTCCAGGTGATGACGGAGGTCGAACCCCACAAGCAGCCTCAGAGCAGGGCTGCAAATCGTCTCATCGCCACCTTCCATAAGCACAAGAGTAAGGAGTCGGCTTGGGTCAGAGTTGAGTACGGACCCCCGACAGTTGCATGGTGCCACGGCAGTCCTGCGACGGGTAGGGCCCAGGAACGTTGCTTTGGGGTTTGGCAACGGGGCTCAGGCTGGAAGCTCACGGCGACAGAACTCTCGCAGATCGATCCTGCCATCAATTGTCAAGCGTGGCAGGCTCAGGTCAATGCCGACAACTGGTGAGGGTGCCCAGGCCTCCGGCTCGCGAGCTGGAATGCCAGGAGGCTTGGGAAGTCGTCGGCAGCTGAAGCACTACAGGCGCTCCGTGACTTCGATGTGGTCGGGCTGCAGGAGGCGCAACATCTAATTCAGGATGAGTCGTTGGTCGACTCACCATTCCGTGCAATTCTCTCGGTTGAAGGCGATGACTTTCAGAACCTCAATGGGGATATTGTGCGGAGCCCGAGTGGACATGCCGGTGTTCTCTTCCGCTCGGACCTCGCCAAACAGTTCCTAGACCAGCGTATCGGGGTAAGAGATGCGGTGATTGCGTTTCAATCTTTTATATTTGCATGTATTTATTTGCCCCGCAAGGGCACGATGGGGAATGCGGAAGTGGCAGAATGGGGCATCGTTCAGCTTTACCAGGGTTTACTCAGGAAGTGCGCCGTACATTGCAAACAGTTGCAACAACTTCATCACATCAAACATCTCGTCATCAGCATCGACGCGAATGTTGAGGTCCATCAGAGCTCCTTATCGGGGCGCCTGCAGGTCTCGGGAGATGGGGTTCTACCTGATCAACGCGGCGGGCGTGGTGGGCATGAAAAACGTGCTAGAATCATCAGAAGAGCTATGAGCGAGGCCCTTGTGGCCACTATGGGTATCTTGGGACTCCAGCTGGCCAACGCCTTTGGGGCCCCGGGGCACAGGAAGGAGGAGGGGAACACAACGTGGAGGAGTACGAGGGGCTATGAGCATGTATATGACTATCTAGCGGTACCCAAATCTTGGAAGCCCCCACCAACAACTTCTACTTGGCTTATCCCTGAGGCTGCTGGAAGAAAGAGAGCTTTGGAAGGAGATTTGTCATTGGATACGTTCTGGAGTGACCATAAGCTTCTTTCACTCGCGGCTCCGAGCATCGAGGACATACAGTTGGACCGCGCGAGTTGCCTACCCAGGAAGATGGCGCACTGGCAAGTGGACCCTGGTGTGCCCTCCCGTGATGCCGCTGCGCTTTTCGACCGTGCCCTTCTCCCCAGCTCACGCATCTTCTGCGGTGCATCCGACACAGAAGTAAGGGAGGTGGCGGGTACCAAACAGTATCACGAGGAGGTGGTTTTGGAAGTGGAGGAGAACGACAAGGACAATAAGGAGCAGGACAGAAGGACGAGGAGGAGGATGGCGGAGAACAGCGTGGTGGGCAATCCCCTGGAGCCCATGAGTGACGGCCTCCTGAAGGCCGCGGAGTTAGCCCCGACAGGAACCCAGAGGAAGAGCTCAGGGACACCCAGATGGTCTGAGGAGCACGCGCAGATCAGACAGGCGCACTATGTTTGGCATAAGTTGTGGAAGAGAGGGGAGGTGAATGATGAGACGTTCAAGTGCAGCAGGAGGAGGTGGAACAAGGTTAGGAGGGCCAGGAAGAGAGAGTGCGCATCGAACATGCCTATCGAGATGGAAGGAAGCGCACACCGATTGTTCGGAGCTTGATTATTGATGGAGTCCCATGTTCAGATCGAAGTAAATGGACTGAGGCCCTCCGTCGACATGGGGTCACTAGATACTCCAGCGAGGATGATAAGTCACGCACTGTACACTGCCTGAGGGAGCTGAGGAAGAGGGCGGAGGAGGAGATGAGGAAGGAAGGAAGTACCAAGTGCCCGCTGGACATGGGGGTGCTGCTTCAGACTCGTGCGAAGTTGAAAGTGGGGAGGGCGGTTGGGTCAGACGGCGTTTCGGCCGCCATGCTCAAGACACTCTCTTGGGAAACGCTCCGTCTTGTACTGCAGGCCTTCCAGTCCTTTTATCAGCGCCAGATTGCCACACCAGACTCGTGGAGAAAGATCCTTGTTACGGTCATCCAGAAAAACAAGTTGAAGTGTTCCCTGGACGAATCCAGGGGGGCTAGTGTTACTCAGTGTCTTCGGTAAATGGTACAGCGGGTGCCTCACCCACCTAATTCAACGGCGCATCAGAGCGAGGGGATCGGGAGAATTTGTCCGATGCTATGGCTTTGTGCCGGAGCGTAGATGTCATGAAGTAACGGCGGCTCTAAACAAACGCCTGCCGCCATGCCGCCCAGTGGGGGAAGTCACATGTGCTCCACCTCGCCAGTCTGGACGCGGCCTGTGCTTTTGATTCCTTTTACGGTGCCTGTGGCTGCACATGCTCTGGAACATATTGGCGTCAAACATCAGCTTGCATGCGCATTGCTTGAGTGCTATCTCGACAACGAGGCGGAGTTCCGTTTCCAAGAGGTGTCGACTGCTGGCGAACCTTGGAACCGATGCGTCCGCACGGGCTCGCTCGAGGCACCAGCCTTGTGGATCGCCCCCTCCATTGCTGCCTTTGATGAGATTGCGAAGGGATGGCAGGAGAAGGGTTGGGGGTGGTCTCTCTTGGATGTGGGTGCAAGTGTACGCAGCTGTGAACACCGGGACTGGGAAGTCACTAACATGTTCTGGGCCGATCGTGTGATTTTGCTTGCTGCCAGTTCATTCCAATTGACAAGCATGCTTGCCGACATGACGCATGCCCTACGTCGCTTTGGTTGTGAGTGGAAAGAGAGCAGTCTTGAAAATATGAAGCTAGGATGTGATCATGACTTGGAGGTGCCTTTGATTGTTCCAACAGCTGGCCCAAGGGAGGGCCTAGGGAGTCTGAACAGTGGGAGCCATCTCCAGCTGTTTGAGCAGGAGAGGCACATACATGAGCACAAAGTATTGCCACAGGTCATCAAACTCAAACAGGTTACGAAGATTGAGGTCTTGGGTACTATGCTGGATAGAGAGTTTCAAACACATGTTGCTATTGTTCACATAATGAAATAAATGGAAACAGCATTCTGGAGTGCCCGCCCCTTTTTCATGAACAGGCAGATCGCGATGAACAAGAAAATCAGAAGATATGTCACGATGATGCAACCACGCTTTTGGTATGGCATTGAGGGCATCACCATCGATACAAGCACGTTGAAGTATATCCGTGCACGTGAGGGCGGGCTCCTGTCAAAATTGGTATGGCGTAGGAAAAAGCCTGAGGTGAGTTGGCCCATGTTTTGCCGACGCATGTTCGACATGGGGAGGGACATTTTGCAGAAGATGGGCAAACCCAGCCTGGTCCAACTCACGCTCTACAGACAGTAGATGTGGGTCAAATATGTTGCGCTATCTTGTTCCTTGTTGAGTTGGATGCCTCGCCAGATTTTGTGCAGAATGATCCATCTGTGACGGGGGGTTCTCAAGAGTTTGGGGAGTCTGAAGGGGGGGAGTTACCTGGTGCGGAGCAATCGCAACATCATACTTGGAATCGCCACAAACGTATCACACAATATGCGAGACAATGTCAAGAGGACCCAAAGCGGAGACGCGTTACCCTGGGGACCACCTTGCCCGCGGAGGCCGGCCCTGGGGGGGGCTACAGACTTGCCCGAGGGACCGCGGGCAAAAGTCAGAAAGATCACGTCAACCAGATCGAATCTCGGGACGGCATTACAGGCACGTGCTCTTATGTTGGTGGGGGGGAGGCAATGAAGTGATCAAATCGACGCTTTCTGTGCCAGCGTGGGCACACAGTCGGCGAGGTCGCTCACCCGTAAGTGCGCGGGTGGACAGAGCGGTGCTTTCACGTCTTGGGTCTCGCTCTTTGAAAATGTTGGCACCGAGATCTGGATGACTGGCACGTTGGGCGGGGCGGAAAGGGACTGGATCAGATTATGTAAAGACGCTTGTGCACACTACGAAGTACAACATAACACATTCAAATACTTTGTTCTAAAGGAGCCGCAGACACATTACTGTAAGCAGGAGGAGGAGGCGGAGGATAAGGAGAACAAGGCGGAACAGAGAGCTATCAGGTTGGCCAGAGTCTTTGAAGAACAATCGGAGTGGCTGTTTGACAGACATTCGCTCGCAGTCGAACTTGCGGGTGACTCGCAGGTGGTGATCAACTGGCTCTTAGGGGTGCGGCAGACCTCTAACCTTGTATATTCTAACACGTTGCATGAGGCACAAAATGAGTTGTATGAGTTAACCACCATTGCCAATATGAGACCTCCGAATGCTGGCAACAACATTATCAAATGGGTTTATCGTGAAGGGAATGAAAGGGCGGACGAGTTGACCTGAAAAAGCACGAAGGGGCAACACGGGACGAATATACAAACATGACATCATTCAGGAGATCCGTAATCACAACATTAAAATTACGCTGCCGAGGAAGCCCACATACTTATATTATGGCTGGAGTGATGATAGCTGAAGTGAAGCATGTAAGAATGATGCTGGTGGCCGTTGCCACCCCCTGCGCACCCCCTATTTTGTCCAGAAAGTGCAACGCCTGCTATGCCCTGGACGACCGTCGTGCATAGCGGCCGCGGTGAGGGACCACCCCCTGCGCACCCCCTATGGTGTCGAGAAAGTGCCACACCTGCTATGCCCTGGACGACCGTCGTGCATAGCGGCCGCGGTGAGGGACCAACCCCTGCGCACCCCCTATGGTGTCGAGAAAGTGCCACACCTGCTATGCCCTGGACGACCGTCTCGAATAGCGGCCGCGCTCGGGGACCACCCCCTGCGCACCCCCTATGGAATCGAGAAATTGCCACGCCTACTATGCCCTGGACGACCGTCTCGGATAGCGGCCGCGCTCAGGGACCACCCCCTGCGCACCCCCTATGGAATCGAGAAAGTGCCACGCCTACTATGCCCTGGACGACCGTCTCGGATAGCGGCCGCGCTCAGGGACCACCCCCTGCGCACCCCCTATGGTGTCGAGAAAGTGCCACGCCTGCTATGCCCTGGACGACCGTCTCGGATAGCGGCCGCGCTCAGGGACTACCCGTGCGCACCCCCTAAGTGTCGAGAAACTGCCACGCCTGCTCTGCCCTGGACGACCGGCGCGGATAGGGGGACACCCCGTGCGCACCCCCTATGGCGTCGAGAAACTGCCACGCCTGCTACGGCCTGGACGACCGGCGCGGATTGGGGGACCACCCCCTGCGCACCCCCTATGGTGTCGAGAAACTGCCACGCCTGCTACGGCCTGGACGACCGGCGCGGATAGGGGGGCCACCCCCTGCGCACACCCTATGGCGTCGAGAAACTGCCACGCCTGCTACGGCCTGGACGACCGGCGCGGAAAGGGGGACCACCCCCTGCGCATATGGTGTCGGTGCCACGACTTGGACCCCCTTCGCACCCCCTGTGGTGTCGAGAAACTGCCACGCCTGCTACGGCCTGGACGACTGGCGCGGATAGGGGGGCCACCCCGTGCGCACCCCCTATGGTGTCGAGAAACTGCCACGCCTGCTACGGCCTGGACGACCGGCGCGGATAGGGGGACCACCCCGTGCGCACCCCCTATGGCGTCGAGAAACTGCCACGCCTGCTACGGCCTGGACGACCGGCGCGGATAGGGGGACCACCCCGTGCGCACCCACTATGGCGTCGAGAAACTGCCACGCCTGCTACGGCCTGGACGACCGGCGCGGAAGGGGGACCACCCCGTGCGCACCCCCTATGGTGTCGAGAAACTGCCACGCCTGCTACGGCCTGGACGACCGGCGCGGATAGGGGGACCACCCCCTGCGCACCCCCTATGGTGTCGAGAAACTGCCACGCCTGCTACGGCCTGGACGACCGGCGCGGATAGGGGGACCACCCCGTGCGCACCCCCTACTGAGATCGGCGGGGTGGATCGTAAGTGCTTAGGGGGGTTCTATGTGGATAGCAACCCACATGTAAGTAGGATGTACCCCACTTAGAAGTGGCCTATGTCCCCCTTTATCTACTTACTACCCAACCTTACGAGGTTAGGGTAGATACTAAGTCGGGCCCCGCGGGACCTTGGACATAGGTCCACTTCGTAAGTAGGTCAGCGTAAGTGGGCTAACCACTTAGGGGACTTAGGCTAAGTAGGTTAGCGAGGGTTGCTAAGTAGGTTAGCGGGGTCAGCTAAGAAGGTTCGGAAGGGTGTCTTCTATTCCTCCCCGCCGATCCTGGAACCCAGAAGCTCGTCCTCTTCCTTCCCCTCCCCCCTCTCCTTATCCTCTCTCTTCCCTCTTCGCACCTCCTCCACCTCGTTCGTATGCGCTCGACGGGGGCTTATGATGTCCTTGGGCCGTCGCCACCCACACGGGGCAGAGGGGGTGCGAGGAGGAGGAGGAGGAGGAGAACATAGCCGTTTTGGTTCAGACTTCGAGGCCTGGCGCTTTGGAACTTGCACCCGCTTGCTTTTTCGGCGGTGCTGTGGTGGCCATGGCTATGGCCGCGGCCATGCAGGAGGCCATCGATGAGGTCAGACCCATCATCATGGAGGTGATCGCTCAGCACGAGAGCTCGGGCGATGGTGGAGACGCGAAGCAGATCATGGTGGCAGCAGATGGCATCCTGAAGCTTCTAGTTGGCAAGAAGCTCGCGGTCGAGAAGGTGTGGATCAAGGTCCTAGAGTGCGGCGCCCACGGAGCAAACAGGTTCGGAGTGGGACTGGAGGTCCCCGACGTGCATGAGCTGCTGAAGGTGATCATTGTGGGCGGCTTCAGGTACGACAAATGCGCAGGGGCGGTCTGCTTTGAGATGCCGCCGACGGGCAAAGCTAGGGAGGCCCAGTGGGATTTCAACCTGAAGCTCACTTCGTCCAGCGGCGGGTACCTGCCACCGTTCGGGGCCTCCGAGCTGAAGTGCCTCACCGTGACCTGCTCGCGCACGGTGGCAGGGGCGAGGTGCGTGGCGCTCTCGGCGAAGGGCTGCATGAAGGAGATCTTGGACGACCGTGGCCACATCGCTCGTGAAAGGGTGCTGGCGATGTGTTCCTCCTACGATCAGCCCCATCCAGCAGGGCATGCCGTGGACTGTGATTCGCCACGAGGTGGATGCGGCCACTCCTGAGTTGGCTTCTTTTCTTCAAGAAGCCGACAACGCCAACCACGGCGCGAACCGACAACATAGCAAGATGCAGACGCTCCTTCAGATCCACAAGCGAGCGGTGCACAACGAAAAGACGTTTGGCGACTGCAAGTGGGAGCGCATCGAGCGCCAGATAGAGAGGACGCGGCCGCATCTCAAATGTCAAGTTTGAGATCTATGCAAGTTCGTCGAGGTCTACTCGGGCGGCGACGATGGGGCCCTGCTGAAGGAGCTCCATGAATTCGCCCAGACGGTGGGCGACCGCCGACGAGAGGTTCACGGCACCACCTTCGGCATCTTTGCGAGGATGCAGTTCCTGAAGGGCACCGAGTACATGACCGCCAGCATCAAGGCGTGCCTCTGCGCGCCAGACCAGCACGTTCGAGAAGGGGCTGCGAAGCTCATCAACAGCACGGACTTGGGTGCCACCAGCGCTTCCAAGAGAGCGGACGACTCGGCATTCTTGGCTACGACGGCGGCGGCCGAAGCCTACCTCAAGCAGCTCCAGGGCGCGACGGACTCGGCGAAGGCTCGGGTGTTGGGCAACATGCAGGTGCGCTGCGTTATGCTGATCCACAACAAGCAAGTGAAGGCCACCAAGAAATACACGAGCATCGCAGACATCAAGGATAAGTTCCTCGACGAGGTTACGGAGCTGATCAGCGACGAGACCGTGGAGCTGCCGTGGGCGAGATCGGCGGCATCATCGACGAGTGGTCCATCGCCGACGCCACCTGGGCGTAGCCTGGTCCAGTTCCGCGACTCCGCCGAGGGCGTGCTGCTCGACTGCAAGGCGCTAGGCGACCTCGGCTTCAAGGTAGGCGGGATCGTGCGCCTGAAGACCGACACGAAGAGCAAGTACGCCATCTTCAGCATCACCAGCGGGGCGGTGGTGCTGGCGCCGCTCAACGCCGACAGCGAGCCCCCCGCGGCCCCCAAGAAGCGCGCCAAGAAGCGCAAGGTCGACAGCGACGGCGCCGAGGAGGAGGTGGAGGTGCCGAAGCTCAACGTCACCAGCAACGCGCTTGCCGACGAGTACGAGGCCGCTCGTGCCAATAAAAACCCACGCGTCCCATCCACCCCCCACCCCCCCTGCCTCAAGCTTTTCAGGTTTTTAGATTTTAGGTTCCGTTCGTCCTCCTCCACCCGGCTTTTGTTTGATTTTTTTGTGCAAGATTTTAGATTCCGTTCTTCATCCTCCTCTTCCTCCTCCTGCTTCCCCTCCTCGTCCTCCTCCTCCCCCCCTTCCCTCGTCTGCCTCGCTTTCCTCCGCGCCCGCCCCGAGGTTGTGCCTGGGAGCACGGCCGTGCGCATCCCAGTGGCCGACATCATGAAAGCCGACTCGCACAAGGGCGCCAAGAGCGAGAAGGTTCGCTCCCAGGCTCCCAGCTGCCCCCGACGGAGTAGGAGGATGAGGGAAGGTGGGAAGAGGAAACAGGAGGAAGAGGAGGAGGGGGAGGAGGAGGAAGTGAAGGATGAGGAGGATGAAAAAGAGGAGGAGGAGGAGGGGAAGAGAAAAAACGACGGAACGATAGGTGTGCATGTGTACGTGAATGTGTGTGTGTGTATTTGTGCGTCTGCGTGTGCGTGCGTATTTGCTCACCCTCGGTGCCCTCGGCCAGGTTCGCCTGGCCCTCTCCGACGCTTACGCGTCGACCTCCGACGACGTCCTGGCGACGATCGTCGCGGACAAGAAGGCCCGCAGCGTTGAGAGCGGCCAGGACTATAGCAAGGGGAAACCCGCTCTGGTGCCGATGAGCACAACAATCGGCATCGGGTCTAAAATATCAAATGGGTCTGTAGAGGTTCCGTGCACGCCAGCCCTGGACGGTGATTGGAAGGTGTTTATTGTGCCGCGTTGCGAGCTTCAGGATGCCAAGCAAGTCGGTCAGTTTGTGGTCCCTTTCTGGTGTGTGCAGCCTTCAGACACGAGTTCACCCAATATGATTCGCAGCACTCTCAAGGTGGTGCTGAGCACCGCCGTTGGCACCAAGCGTTTTGAGAAGGCTGTGGATATCCCTGTGCTGACGAATTCGAGGGCCATCAAAAAGGGTGAGGAGCTTTCGTTCAAGGCCCCATCCCAGCAGTCGCCGAAGGCGTCGAAGCACTCTTAGCTCAGAGCCACTGCTTGCTAACAGCTCTTCTGCTAGGCTGTGGGTGTGCATGTAGCTGCAGAGCGCTAATGACAGGATGAGGGCGAGGGAGGAGGATGAGGGCACTAGAGGAGGAGGATTAGCAGGATGGATCGCAGCAGTAAGGAGACGGCGCCCGCCATGTGAGTCATGGCACAGCATAGCATGCACTTGCCGTATAATATGCAGAATCGAGCGTCAGTTGCTGTGTCGAACCTTTTACAGTTCGCAAGTGTTCGTTTCGCTGGCCACGGCGACCACTAAAGATGCACGACGCCCGTGCACGGGCAACGCTCGAGCTCTTACGCGTGAAAAGGTGTCTCGGGTATTTCTATATAAGGCTTGCGCCATTCCGCCGACCCCCAGAAGGAAACATTGGATCGCAACTCGGACCAAGGGAGGGGATGCCTTCCTGCATACGCCTCACCGAGAGCTTTCCAGGTGTGCCCGAATCGTCCCGAACGGTCGCCCTCATCTGCCTGCTCCCGCAGCGTCGCGGGGAGGATCGCCATAAAAAATGCAAGGCCGACCCCGAGTGTGTCCCCGAGCGGGTTCTGACACATGTATACAGGCGAATGCGGCCGTGGCGACGAATACCACCGACAGCAAGAACAAAACGACATCCAACCTCAAAACAGCCGCGTGGAACAAACGCCCAAAACTCAAAACCGTCGAAAAATCAAAATTGACTGGCGAGGCCAACGCCCTAAATCCAAAATCCAAAAACCGACCCCCCAGAACAGCCGGCTAAACTCGCAGTCCTCCACTCACCAGACTAAACAATACCATCGCGAACACATCATCAACAACGGCACCAAGGCAACACACACGAGGCACCACCACCAGTCACTCCACCATAGCCGTTTTGGCCCAAGCATCTTGCAGCCTGCCGTGTCCGTCACATCCTGTGACAGTTTCGACAATGCCCGTCTTCATAAAGACTGGCTTCGCGTGCATCGCCGTCCGCGAGGAGCGCTGCACTACAGCAGCGGGATGGTTCGCCGAGGTGCTCGAGGTCGACGGCCGCAAGTATGTCGCCACCGACAAGCAGGACTCCAGATTCTGCAAGCTGGTCTCCGATAAGTTCGACATGCTGAGCCACTTGACTGCAGAGCGCAACAAGGCGGTCGACTCCCTCTTGGCCGAGGCTGCCCGTGCCGAGCAGCAGCAGGCCCCGACGGTCGACGACGTCGACGGGGCACCAGCTGCCAAGAGGCCTCGCAAGGAAGCGGTCGACAGCATTCCTCGCGCCGTCTTGGTCACGGCCGCAGTGAAGGGCGTCGAGTACACGGTCTGGGTCATGACGGCCGCGCTCAAGCGAGCGAAGCTGGCGATCGAGTTCACCCCAGAGGCCCTCTCGCCTCTGCAGGAAGAGCCAGACGCTGAGGAGAAGATCCAGCCCGACCCCGTCATCGACGTCGAGCATATCGAGTGGGTCCGCACCACGAGCGCAGTGAAGACGCGCTACTTCGATTCCAATAGGGGTTCGTGGCGCACGAAGTCGATGGCCGTGGAGGTCGGCCCCAACTTGCAGGACAGAGCGATGGGCATGGCAAGGGTGCTGGCCGCCTTCAGGGAGCAGCACCACACGGAGCCCGAAGAGTGATTGCGTCGCGGCGGTGCTCGGCCTGTTTTGCCGTTGGTCTGAATTCCAAGCGTGACCTGCATTTGATGTGGGCATGCTGCAGTCACGCTGTGGCCACATCTGGGCAAAGCCAGATGTGTGCTGGTAGATTGGTTTCGGACTCGTGTTATCAGGCATCAGCAGTCTCTCAATCCTAGTTTAGTTGCTCGCACGTTGTGTAAGACAACCCTGGTAGCAATGCTACATGTACTCATCCCGTGGCTTTAGCCACAAGTTGCGCGTGAAAAAAAACAGCCAGCATCACGTCATCATCGATGCCATCACGCCGAAATGGAGGAGCCCTGGGCTTACGTGGTCATCATCTCTGGTGCTCTCGGCCGTCGTTGTCGCGTCCGAGGGGCGCAACTTTCCTGGGCCCTTCTGCGAGGCGAACTGCTCAGAAGCAGTTCGCACCATTGGTGCAAATCTCCCCTGGGCAGTTCGATCGATCGGGCCCAACGCTGCTGGAGGAGTTGGGGCATTATGTTAAAATTAATTGACCCAGGTGTGCGACAGTCACAGGGTTTAGACCCCAACTCCTCACCAGCAATTCGCCTCACACGCGGTTACCCCCCCATCAGAGTTGAGCCCGAAAGATCGAACTGCCCAGGGGAAGTTCGCGCCGACGGGGCGAACTGGCCAGGGCGAGTCCGGACTCGGGCGCCGCGGTCGGCGATCCCAGATTCACCCGTCTTGGTGGGGACCCCCGCTCGTTTTCGGAGGCTCTTGGAGGCATCCCTCATCGCCACGCTGGACTCGGTCAGCGGTATCAGGAGGAGCATCAGCGACAGGGACGGAGGAGATGGGAGGGGAGGGAGATGGAGGAGGAGGGGATGAGGAAGGGCAGGAGGAGGGGAGAAGAGGAGGGAGGAGGGCAGAGGAGGGGGAGGAGGAGGAGAGGGTGCCTGTTGCTGGTGCATCCTCCCCCGAAGACCTCAGAGACCCAAGCTAGCTCCAACACCCAATCGAGCATTCGCTCGAGCTCAGACTCGGACGCAGAGGCGAGGCCTTTAGCTCGCATGTTATGATCCCCCATGCCTCCCTCCTCCTCCCTCCTTCCTCCGCCTCCTCCGTAGCCATTTGGGCTCAAGTAGCTCGGCTATCTTTTTCTGTGCTTTCACGTGCTGACGCATCTAAGTCTTCCTCCTCGCACCAGCATGGCCGAATCTACCTTCCATACTCAGCGCCTGATCGTGATGCTGCGCGAGCGCGTCCAGTTCGTGAACGCCCAGGCCCATGCTGGCCTGGATCGCAATCTCCTGGCCCAGGCGCAAGTCAACGCCCTGTGCGCGACCTTCTCGGTGGCTCCTGGGATCGACCTCACCGTTGCCACGGCTGTCACTGAGGAGATCTCGAACGGGCCTTGGACGCAGCAGCAGAAGATCTCCATGGCCACGGCGCCGAACCAGAGGGCCCAGGCAGCTTCGGGCGTCGCGCGCGCTGGTGGCGGCACGGGGCGCCCCCAGCAGAAGTGCCATCGGTTGCAGCACTTCTTCGCGGCCACCGACTGGCAGGGGATCGCCAGCCAGGACCACTCCGAGGTCATGAAGATCCAGATCGTGGCCAACAGGATTGGGGATGCGCCATGCGCAGGGCTGCGTGTCAAAAGTATTCGGCCGTCATTTTGATATTTCGATCAACCTTGACGGACCTTGACGTCAACCTTGACGGTTAGCGAGCCAACGTTTTAGTATTTCGCTAGGTGTAGACAGTGAAACATGACACACACGAGAATATAGGAGGATGACATTGGGAGCCAGGGAAACCATGAAAAATCAGAAACCCATGTGCGCAAAACCACAATAACCTAGATTTGCCGCTGGCATCCCGCATGCAATCGCGAAAGCGCACTCACTGAGCATTACCAGAAAGACCAGGCAATCAGTTTAAACAACAGAAACCATTGGTTTTTTTTTCCAAGAAAAATGAAAATCAAACGAAGCCAACGAGAAGAACAGGAAGATCATGATCGGAGACAGCTATTCTATACACAACTTTTTACGCCGACTGGCGTGGACAGGGCTGGTGGTAATGGTGGTGGAAGTGGTGTTGGTGTTGTTGTTGTTGTTGTTGTTGTTGTTGTTGTCGTTGGTGGTGGTGGTGGTGGTGGTTGCGTGTGTGTGTGTGTGTGTGTCTGTGTGTCTGTGTGTGTGTGTGTGCGTGGTGGTGGTGGTGGTGTCTCTTGGGTCGTCTTGGGAGTCTCTTGGGCCGTCTTGTGGCCCTCTGGCGTCGTTTTGGGGCCCTCTTGGACACATGTTCGGCCATCTTGCGGCGTCCTTGGGGGCCTCGTGGGCCGCCTTGGCGCGTCGGGAAGCTGGGGGGGCGGGGGGGCAACCCACCGTACCATAACATTACTAGTAGATCGTATCTTGGCGCGCCCTACCAGGATGGAGCCCGCGAGAGTTTGTTTCCAGATTCCCTGGGGGAATCTGGTAACAAGCTCTTGTGGGCTGGATGGCCATTTGTGAAAAACCGCATCGTGTTTTCCCAAAACGTCCTTATAGTTTGACTTGACTTGCTCCCCGAAGAAATGCTGGCCCTCGCTTTCTCGCACTTCTGGTCCCGAAATCCAGATCTTCTTAGAGGGGGGGACTGGTCCTGGTCACAAACTCTTTTTGGGGTAATCTTGTTACAAACTCGTCTGAGGGGTCGGGTCGTCCTGCGTCCGTTTCGGGTTCGCCCCGTGATTGCCCTCAAGAGAGGGGGGGCGGGGGGGCGGGATGGGGGGTGGCGCGGCGGAAGGGGTAGGCAGGGGCACGTGGAGGAGGCGCACCACGGGGGCGCCTCCAGCACGCCGGGCACAAAATCGCACCGACGCGCATAAACACGTGGAGCCACCTATGTGATTTGCATGCGACGTCTGCATGTTTTTGGTGTGTTGGCGGTGCTCGTTTCGCAGGTTAGCGCGGGGGAATTTGTTTTCAATTCCTTTTAAGGAAATTAACGTTTTCCCCCCAAGCCAGCCTGCAAAAGAAGCCCCGCCAGCACACCTGAATCATGAGGCACATCATGGGGGAGAGGACATAAAGTATGGGGGGTGGAATTGCGGTGGCAATTGGGGGGCGGATAGAGATGAGGAGGAAGGGGTCTCGTCGCCATGCCCGCCGCGGGCTGAGTCCGAACCCGAGCCCGAGCCCGAGCCAGAACAGTGACTTCAGGGATTTAGGGGGACACGGAGGGCAAGCAGGGGGGAGCAAGGGGAGGAGAAGGAGCAGGCGGAGGAGGAGGAGAGGGAGGCGAGCGATGACCGTTTATCTTAGGAGTCCGAAGTCTAGCCGCAGCTAGGGGCCAGGGCCATCGAGGCGCAGCGTGGGCGTGGGGTGCTGCAGCCTGCTTCACAAGAAACGCAGCGGCGCCGGGGAGGGATGAAGAAGAGGAGGGGGAGGAACAGGAGCAGGAGGAGAAGGAGAGGAGGGAGGAAATGGGGAGGAGGAGGAGGAGGACCTCGGACCCAGTAGCCCTACAGACAGCAACCAGGCGGTCGCAGTGAGTCCTCTTAGGCAGTCACGCCTTGAGCGTGCCTCCGTAGCCATTGGGCTTCAGCATGGATGTTTCTTTGTGGGCTCAGCTTAAGCGCAAGAGCTTAGTTCAGCGATTATCTGATGGTGGCGACCCGCCATTGTTTTCCAGAGATGCCTTGCTCAAGTGCGTGCAACAATTATCGGCTCCTGGCTGTCCGCGGTGGTTTGCCACGAATCCTGATCGCATATTGGAGTATGAGTGCGTAGCACAGCTGTGGGTGAGCGGCTCTAGGACAGGGTATTCTGAGAGCGTGCTTGAACGTGTCATGGACATCGCTGGAATCGTGCACGCTGCCGCTCGCCCGCCAGCCCCCTCGAAGAATCAGAAACACAGACGGAAGCGAGGTCAACCGAAGAAGTACGCCAAAAAGGAAGCCAGAGACGAGATCACTCGATCAGTTGTGCTTAATCGCAGGGCCTTGACACGAGCACGTGAGAAAATAGCAGAGCTCAAGGATCTTGTCAAGAATTTGAAAGGCAGAATTTCAGAGTTGACTGGTCGATCGGGGCATTTCATCAGCCCGCCCGAAGGTATGGATTTGGCTCTGCGTGCTGCGATGAGCAACCAGTCTGCAAACAGCATCGGCATGGGGCTGAAAATGGATTTAGCCAGCAAGACTTGCATTCGTTGGGAACTTCGCTGCCATGCCAGTTTGATTGCTTGTGTTCGGGGCTGCTATAAGATACTCCAGGACGTCAATTACTCAGGCCCAGAGGCGTCACTGTGCGCCCACGTCGTGTCCTGTGATGCCACGAACGCACTCGTGTGGCAGAACACAAAGCTTCACAATCTCAAAGTTCACAGCTTCTACCCGTTGCACGATTTGGCCGACAGTACGTTTCAGGAAGTGTGCGACGGCATGGAGTGCGCAGCCATGGTAGCTGACATGAGACCGATGGTGAATGGAACGTCCGCCGAGCACCTGCACGGCACGATTCTCTCTCAACTGAGTTCAGTTGGGGCACCTACATGGAAGGATGATGCTCCGCCGAAGAGGGCGAACCACCTAGAAATTTGGATCATGAACTCGGACGCCGGTGGAGACATCGCAAAGTGTCGGAAGTGCGTGCAAGCAGAGGTTGCTGCAGACCCAGGAAAAGTATTCATTGGAGTGGATTGTATGATGCACCAATACCACTTGATGGTCCGCAGCGACTTGGGTGTGATAGAGCACGCCGCCATTGAAGTATTCGGTCTTGACCCTGGGTATTGGAGCCGCTTGGCAAGCATCATGGTCTTGTGGCGGGACAAGGCTCGCAGCGTACACTCGGAACTTGTAGGTTTGCATGCTGGCAGCGCCATGGCGTCAACAAAGCTACCGCCGCGAGCTCTGGTTGGCCGCTGGGGGTCTGTGAGCGCATGCGAGGAGTATATTCTGGCATGTGATGAGACGGCTGTCAGAGAAGCACTTCGTCGAATTTGTGAAGCATCAGCCCCTCACAAGGCGAAGCGCAAGAAAGACGCCATCGATCAGGCGGCCGAGGATTCAGCCAAGGCTTTCACTGAGAAGATGAGCAAGGCCAGAGCCAGCGTGCTGACAAGCTGTGCCAGCGACGCCATGTGGGCATTGATAAGGATTGCGCTGACAGCTCGGCAACCTCTGGACCACCTCTATCATTGGTTGATGAAAAAAGGCAATGCGTTCCATGCTAAGGTTCTGAACTGGACTTCTTTTGGTGACGTTGAACGCGCAGCCGTTTGTGAG
The DNA here is from genome assembly GCA_963575745.1 of Prorocentrum cordatum. Taxonomy (NCBI): domain Eukaryota; class Dinophyceae; order Prorocentrales; family Prorocentraceae; genus Prorocentrum; species Prorocentrum cordatum. The sequence continues at coordinate 892,635 of CAUYUJ010013113.1, read as the reverse complement.
CTCGTTTGTGGTAAAGCAGAAGAGATCAACACCGAGCTTGATGAATTGCTCTGCTTTGCTCGATTCAGACCGATTCTGGCCGATGCGTCTGGGCGCGACGCGCAGCTTCGCTTGGCGTGCTATGTATCTGCAGTGATCAACAACATCTCTTCGTTTCGGCACAGATTCTTGTGGCAATCCCAATCATATCCGCGACGGCTGTTCCTTCTCATCAAAGACCCACCACATGAGAAGAGCACGTTGAGAGCAAACGAGGCAGCAACGTTGCTGGACGTCACAGCCGATGATTTGGAACTCAACACGGCTAAGATTCGGCGAGCGCTTCTTCCGAGTATTACTGCTGCAGCGAGCGACGGCACGCTCAGCAAAGAAGCTTTCAATTTTCTGAGTGTACTCGCTGTGCTGATGACTGGGGACACGCAGGAGATCGAGGGGCTGAACAACGTATGCAAGGCTGTGGTGCGGAGTGGACCCAAAGCTGGCTTGAGCTTGGTTGCAGCTCGGTCAATTTTGCGCAAGTTGCTTGGCTTAGGCCGCAAAGATGCCAAGAGGAAATGGGCTAGCGTGGCAAATCGTTTCGAGGAGCTGAAGGCTGCCGCGGTCGAGTTCTATCCAGATGTACAAGCAGTGCTTGCAGACCCTGAACGCTTCGCGGCCGCGCCGCCAGTGGCATTCACAGCTCCGCCCGTGCCCGCGCGCCTCTTGACAGAATACAGGAGGACAAGCAATGTGGGCCGGAGAGCCAAGGCATGGAGCTTGGCACTTTACCGAGCAGTTGGCAAATCGAGAACAGCAACGTATTGTTTGTATGTGGCTGATTCGAAGGATTGCATTCCGACTAACGTGTACTTGAACGCTGGTACTCTAGGCCTCCTAGATGGGGTCGGAGTAGATGGGGTCGGTGGATCGCGATCGCGCCGCATCGCCGATGCATCGACGATGTGGCTCGACGTGGAGCCCGATTTTGTCCACGCCGACTTCGCCGGTGCATCGCCCACGTCGACGATGCATCGCACGTGCATCGCCCATGCATCGCCGATGCATCGCCAACGTATCGCAAACGCTGCGCGATCCTCCGACCCCATCCACTCGGGCCCCATCTAGGATGCCTCTAGGTACTCATGGCTGTCTTGGTTTCCTCGCGCACTGCAGGGTATATAGTGGAGTGGCAATGCAAGATCCAAGCATGAGACTTCAACGACCTGTCCAAATTACAAACGCAGAAGATTTTTTTGAGACGTGTTCAGACTTGGGCGATGAGTTCCATGTGTTCAAATGCGAGATCGACTGGTCAACCGACCCTGATCAATTCGGTAGGGGTGCTCTGCTTCTGGCCACTGCAGAACATATATTTACTTTGAGCGACCCGCCTCCACCGAAGACAACAACAGTTGACGTATCAACATCTCCACTTGAAGAGTTGCTTGATCTCGATCCGTTTGATCTCACTGAGGAGCAGTTCGAGCAGTTCAAGGCTCGGCTTGAACTCGAGGAGGATGGCTATGAGCTTCGCGCAGAGGATCCCGGAGACTGCGAGGAGACTCAGGAGACTGAGTCAATTGTCAAAGTCGCCAAGCACCTCAGCCAATCCGACTTGCCGAAGGATGATGAGCTCGCATTCGCAGCTGCATCAGGTGATACTGAAGATTTAATGGTTTCTTGTTTGTTGTCGGCGACGCATGGGCTTCCTCATGGCGAAGACCTGGGCGCCATTAGTGAATGCGCTTGGGAGCCAGCTTTAGAGCAATGGCTCTCTGAATCTCTTCAGGGGGACGCGGTGCTTCTTGAGCGCGCCACTGCAATGGCCAACTGCTCGGAGCTGCTGGATCAGCATGGCAACTGTGCCATGGTTGTGACCAGCGACCGCATATGTAATTTAGTGCACTGGGTTGACGCCTCCAAAAGAAGGGGGCGTAGAGTGCGGCTGGATACGAAGAAGCGCCTAATCTATTCGATCCCATCTTCCGTCGCAGTTGAATGTTTCGAGCACCAGCCCATGGTCCATCCTAACGTAGGGGTTAGGATGATGAAAGTGAAGCAAGGCGACCGCCCGTCATTGAGTTTCAACATGGCGCGTCTCAAGTGGACGTGGCAGCGTATGCTCGAAGGAGATGCGCTCAAGCCTGTCGGCGAGTGCGCCCTCTGCAAGGCCAGCGTCCTCGGCAGCGCAGATGCTATGTGCTGCCCCCTGTCCGACGGGGCGCCGAGGGGTACGGAGGAACGGGGAGGGGCTTCTCAGAAGGAGAGCTTCAAGGTCCAAGGAAAGACCTATCCTTCTAAGAAGCCCTCTTCTGTCCACTGACCTCCTTGGCGCCCCGTCGACTCGTGCTCTTTAACGTTTCATGCCCAGTGCTCAGACAAACTCTGTTCCTGGGTGGCCTCGAGCCGTTTGCTTGAGCGCAAAATCAAACATGATAATGCCAAGTGGAACCCAGGAGCCTGGCCGAAGCCAAGCGGCGACTGCACGTTTCAAGACCTGCTGTGCAACATGTGCTTTTCAGTAGCGAAGCTTGCGTAAAACGTGAAGGCTCCCTTGAGGCCCTTGAGGCCCCTCAAGTATATGAGGTCGTTCTTTTCTCTTGTGAGTTATTGTGGGTCTTTCCTGATGTGGCGCCCTTAAGCGGATGTGCCAGGAACCCCCATTGGGCAAACCCATTCTGGGAACGCGTGCTCCAAGCTGTAACATGTAACTTAGACACTCTGCTCTGGGGCGCAAGCAGTACGGCGGTGTGACGAGGAAGAGGATGACGGTGATAAATGTTATGAGCGTTGTGATTCGACATTGTGTGAGCGGAGAGTCGTTCGAACAGGTAATGGTTGAGCCAATTCTGACATCAATAACATTAACTCTGGACATAAGGCTCAACTATGGCTCATCCGGCACTCTGTCAAGGCTCAGCTCCGAGCTCCGACATGCCCGCCCCCAGAGCCCCTGCCAAGGCTCAGCTCCGACAGACCATCCCCAGAGCCTTTGTCAAGGCTGACAGACCACCTCCCACAGAGCCTATGTCAAGGCTCAGCTCCGACAGACCACCCCCCCATGACATCTGTCAAGGCTCAGCCCCGACAGACCACCCCCCAGAGCCTCCGTCAAGACTCAGCTCCGACAGAACCCCTCCAGAGCCTCTGTCAAGGCTCAGCTCCGACAGACCCCCCCCCCAGGCCTTTGTCAAGGCTCAGCTCGGACATACCCCCCCCCCCCCAAGAGCCTCTGTCAAGGCTCAGCTCCGACAGACCACCCCTCTTAGGCCTCTGTCAAGGCTCAGCTCCGACATGCCTCCCCCCCAGAGCATATGTCAAGGCTCAGCTCCGACATGCCCCCCTCTGTCAAGGCTCAGCTCCGACAGCCCCCCTCTGCTCAGAGCTCAGCTCCCTCTCCCAGAGCCTCTGTCAAGGCTCAGCTCCGACAGACCCCCCCCCCAGAGCCTCTGTCAAGGCTCAGCTCCGACAGACCCCCCCCCAGAGCCTCTGTCAAGGCTCAGCTCCGACAGACCCCCCCAGAGCCTCTGTCAAGGCTCAGCTCCGACAGACCCCCCCTCCCAGAGCCTCTGTCAAGGCTCAGCTCCGACAGACCCCCCCCCCCTCTGAGCTCAGCTTCTGTCAAGGCTCAGCTCCGACAGACCACCCCCCAGAGCCTCTGTCAAGGCTCAGCTCCGACAGACCACCCCCCCTCCCAGAGCCTCTGTCAAGGCTCAGCTCCGACAGCCCCCCCCCAGAGCCTCTGTCAAGGCTCAGCTCCGACAGCCCACCCCACCAGAGCCTCTGCCAAGGTTCAGCTCCGACATACCACCTCCCCCAGAGCATGCTCTCCATCTCCGTGGCCATCTGTGTTCATGCTGAAGTGTTGCGCTCATGTCAGGAACGCCTGGCAGGCCAGTTGTAGAATCATTGGAGCAATGCATCAATTGGTTTGACGATTGTGTTGGGCGCTATGGCGGTAGCAACTGGCTGGAACGATTTGCACAGCAGCTGGCTGGCATTCAATTGTCTAGCTCCTTTTCAGGTGTTGGAGCTGGAGATATAGCAATGGAGATGCTAATCGAGGGCGTGCGTCGCCACATGTCGTCGTCATGCGGGGGGCGTGCCACCATTGCCAGCCCGCATCACAGAAACTTGTTCTGCGTGGAATTTGATCGTGAATGCCAAATGGAACTTCAACTGCTGCCAACGCCGCCAGAACATTTGTTCGGGGATATCCTAGACTTTGTGAATCCTCGCTGCAGGTCTCACTTCAGACAGAATTACACTCGCTTTTTCATATGAGCAACTACAAGGTTTCATTAATAAGGGCAACTTCGTCAAGCCTACAGCCCCTTGCGTTCTTCACGGCGGGTGCGAGTGTGATGCGCGCAGAGCAGATATTCACATAGCTGGCCCGCCTTGCGTAGATTTCTCGTCCATGTCTTCTGATACTAAAGCACTTCAGGGCCCGCAGCTTTCATGTCTAATGATATGGATAGCACTGCGCATGGCAATCATGGAGCCGTTTATCTTACACGAGAACGTGGCTGGCGTCGACAATGAACCCATCCGCCCTTTGATCGATGTACTTAGTAGTGTTTATATTATACAGACATGCGTATTTGACAGTGCCAATCTAGGTCATGCTGCCCATCGCACTCGAAGACTGTCGTGGCTGATACACAAACAATACGTCGTGGTTGAACCATCTTGCCCTTGGCCTGATTCAATTGAGCGTTTCTTTCGTGATCTCGCTGGTAATTTTACGTACCATGAGTATATGATTGCAGACGAGGGCCTGGTTGATGCTGAGGTTCAGTGGTGCGAGGCTCGGCATAAGACTTCAGCACAGGAAAGGGAGCAGCACATCGCTGACCTTTTGGCCAAGCATCCAGATCGCCCAATTGGATTGTCTCAGAACAAATGGTTCAGGGCTTTGTTACACACAGAACAAGAACGCTTGCTTAACTACTGGCAGGAGATGTCTGGTTTTAGCTCTCACACATGCGCGTGCGGTGTCGGGCAGAATGCGCACAGGGCCTACTGGAACAGAGGCTCCAAAGAGCTCATGTGCATCATTCGCAACAGCCACATCATTTGGGACTTTGGCCACCAGCGGTGGCTAACGGCGCACGAAATCCTGCTTGCTCAATCTTTTCCAGTGTTGTGCACGGGTCAGGTGGTCTGTTCATTCTGTCGGCCACGCCCGGCGCACTGGCCAGCCCGCGATCGGACGGTCATGTCGCAGCAAGCTGGCAATTCTATGAATATCAACGCGATTGGCGTTGCACTTTGGTGGGTGCTGTCTGAGTTCTCGGTTCGTACAGGCGCGCATGCAGCGGCTAGCTCAGCAAATGCAATACTGTCAAAGGCATCCGAATGGAAGCTGTCGTGAGGTGCTCGAACCTTGATCGTTGAGCCACTAGAGCGGGATCAAGGAAGGAAGGAAGGAAGGAGCAGAGGTGCAGTAGTGGAAGAAGGTGATAGAGGATGTGGAAGGGAGGGAGGAGGAGGTGAGGAGGAGAGGAGGAGAGGTGAAATTACTGGTCATCCGTATGTCTTCTGCCCCCAATGGAGCTGGCGGCCTCTGAGAGAACCCTTGAAAGCGCCAGAGGACCCCAAGAAGGCCCATGAGCCCCTCGTAGGACAGCTGAGGGCCAAGACAACGCCAAGACAAATAGAGACCGAAATAATGCGTGGCGGAGGGGGCCAAACTCATCACCCCCCCCCCCCCCTTTGAAGCCCCTGCCCCCCTCCAGCCCTTCCTCCTTCCTCCTCCGTTTTATGCAGCCGTTTTGGCTTCAAGGCTTTGCCTTTCCTGTATTTGATTTTCTTTTCGACTTTTCGCTTCCTTGCAAGGCTGATTCAGATTCGGCATCGCAGAGAGTCTCGGAGATGAGCGGCGCAGGTGACGTTGATCAGACATCGGAGTCAGCGCCGGCGGTTGGCGACGACTTCATGAAGAACATGGACTCCATCAAGCTCCGCTACCCAGGACTGGAGGGACTGCTGCTCTACAAGAAGGTGGTGGAGCACTGGCACAACCCTAGCGTGCGACGCCTCGCTTTCTTCGACTCCCGCGGGAAGAAGCTCTTGCATCGCCACCCTCTGAACAAATTCCGCGGCCAGCCTTCGATCGTCGACAACTACAAGGACGGTATCCTGCGCTTCGGTCTCCAGCCGCACTGCCGCGGCAATTCCATAGCGATCCCCAGGACTCCGTCGGCCGCAGGAGCCAGCGACGACAAGGCCGATCAGAGCTATTGGCTTATTGGGCATGCGACCCTTGCCGAGGCTGTGTGCAAAGCGGTGGAGGCGGACAAGTCAAATCCTCAAGTGATTGCAACGTTAGAGCAAGGCCTACCTGATCCTCTTATATTGTCGGTGCGTACGCCAAATGATATTCTCACCTGGATCAAGGAAGAACACAACCGCTTTCACAAGGGCATCGGCATGACGATCACTGAGTATTTGGAAAAATCTCTCGAAGCGCAGAGCAGCTGGAATGCCGAACTCAAGCGGCTTGAGAAGAAGTCTCGAGATTTCCCAACAACTGGCCCGAAGACGTACGCGAAGACCATGGAGAAACACATCCTGCATCACTTCGAGGCGTTTACGAAGTTCGGACACTACGTTCACACAGTTGCATTCGTGAACGGCATGAAGGACAACACTAGGAAGCTCTACGACGATTTCGTCCAGCGACTCACTGATAAAGCAGACTTCATGCATCCGCAGCTCAGCAACCCAATCATGACAAACAACATGCACAAGCTGTTCATCGCGATCGCCGCGGACATGTTCGTCAACATCTACCCCAAGGAGATGATCGATCGCGTGCTGCTGTCTGCCCTGACGCTCTGCTACCCCCAGGCCACCGAGTTGGCTTCTACCGGGCAAGCTTCTCAACGATCCTTTTGGCTGGAGGACTTCATCGGGGGGAGGGTCAAGGGTCTCAAGGCTCCTATGGGAACGTCCAGCGTGCACCAACTGTTGCAGAAGAAAGGTCGCATCCGCTCTCTCGCCAACTTGGGCGCGACGCTCGCAGACGAGAAGGCGGCGACCGACCCCGACGCCATCGCCAGAGCAAAAGAGGTGGCAGCAGCAGCGGTTGGCAAGAAGGGCACCAAGCGCAAAGTCGGTCTCGCGACTGGTGAGGTTGAGAAGAAAGAGGCCCCACACGAGAAGCAGGCCCGCATTCAGGCTGAGAAGAAGGCCAAGAAGGAACTCAAACAACTTGAGAGGGATGAGAATACCGAGATCGTGGGCGAGGCAATCGGAGATGGCAAGCAGGAGCGCCCGAGGGTTTGGCTGGATGACGTCATCGCTGCTTGCTTTGGCCCTCTTGTCAAGATCCACAATGACAACTGCAACTCGGGTGTGTTGGAGAAAGCGCTGGTCGCTTCCTTTGTCCTGTTGTGCAACAAGGAGGTCCATTACGCCGGCGTGACGTACAAGAAGTGGAGTGCGCTTCGCAAGGCGATTCGGGTAGAGGTTATCAGGGCGCATAAGCATCACATGGCCGACGCTGGCATCTTCCCAGCCAACGCTTCTGCCGAGGAGTTGTCGGACGCGCTGCTGTCCATGCTGGAGGAAGATAAGGAGGCTCTGGGAATGTGCAAACGAGCGCTGGCAGTAGTAAGGCCATCCACCTTAAATCTCAGCGGAGTTGACGGTCAACTCCGCTGAGATTTAAGGTCATCAATGCAGGTCAACTGTTGACCTGCATTGATGACAAACCACCTCCGCTGCGGCCCCTGGGGGTCTTTGGGTGAAAGATACTTCGGGGCTGTCCAAGGACGGCCCCATCAGATATGATTTTCCTTTCGGGAGGCGCCCTCGAGGCGCTGCGGGCCCCCCGCAAGAGTCTACTGCCAGCGTTTCGCTTGCATTTCCTGAAGATGCTAGTGACTCCTGTCGTGGAGTCGCCGCACTACACCAAGCTGTGCGGGATCATGGAGGACGTCGCGTCCATGGACGCCTTGGAGGCCTTCTTAAACGAGAATGACATGATGAAGCCTGCGAAGTTCCATCCAGCCCTTGCGGCTTTGTCCAGATCAGTCTACGACAGCGTCGAGCATAACTCCAGCATGAAGAACGCAGACGAGATCATTTGCCTGTCAATCATCAAGGTCAACCGCCTCGTGTCAGAGGCATGGGTGGCACTTGCCATGAATCACCCGCACGTCGACGAAGGGTTGTTGGAACCTCTTGCTACCCAACAGTTGAAGAGCCTGTTCCCCAGCGCTGTCCACGTGAACAAGCTCCTCGGCATCCGCACCCACTACACGATCGAGCTCCTGCAGAATGTTACCTGCGGGTCTGGGAAACTGTGTGCCAAGGACTATTCCAAGGCATGCGGCTATTGCCAGAAGCACGTGGACGACCTGATTGCCATGGACATCAGCCTTCACGAATCAGCGCTGGCGACCTCCGAGGGCAGCGACCTTGCGCGTGCCAAGGCTTGGAAGGCCGTCATTCAGATTGCCGACGACGCTGCGGATGCTGAGGCGTTTCTTCGAATTGCTAAAGCAAAAGTCGCCAAGCTCGCTAGCATGTCACCAGATGCCGCTGATGAATCATCGCAGTCGCAGTCGCCTCACGTCTGTCCAGTTGTCCAGGCCGCGGCCGCCGAGCTGGCCGAGGAGGAAATGGCCCCAGCGACTATGGGTGCGAAGGCTGAGGAGCAGGATCCAGTGGCCCCAGGTGCTGACGGTGCTGAAGCTGCTCCTGCTGCCGCAGAGGGTCCACCTATGAAGGAGGAGGAGGCCACGAAGAAGGAGAAGGTCGAGGATGATACTGAATCTCTCCAAGCCTTGCTGGCTAACATCGTCCATCCAGCCGCAGTTCCAGTCGGGGAGGGAACCAAGCTCGTGGAGGCGAGTGCCAGCACATTCAGGCTCTTCGCGGTGCAGCTGGAAGCGTGGATGGCAGCCAAGTTCTTGCCCGGCGTTGGTGGCTCAGTCAATGGCTATCCCGATCTTGGATACCACGCCCTGCGGATCGACGACAAGAAGACGATGACGTTCGATGGTGGTCTCCATCGTTTGCGCATGACACTGTGGGGGACAGTGACCTCGGTGCCTGTCGCAGGCGCCATCTACATTTGCAAGGCCTTCGGTGTGGACTGGTACGTGCGCGAGCCACCGAACAACAAGATAGGGAATGCAAGCACCACTGGCGTCATCCCTGGGTGGTGCGTTCCAGTTGCCAAGGGCAGGACCAGTCCCACGCTCGAGGTGGAGAAAAACCAATCGGAGTTCAAGTTCAGCTACATGAACGCCTCGGGCAAGGTTCCTCGCAGCTTCACGGTCGCTGTCACCACCTACACGCTATACCTGAAGAAGCCAGACATCAAGGGTAGCAAAATCTTGGTGACTCGTCCGCCCATCCCGGAGATGCTGAAGAGCGCTCCACCCGCCCACAAAACGAGCTCGAAGAAAAAAACGCTTGCGCCTGAGTGGAAGCCCTTTTTGCATTTGCTTCAGTAGATACGTTTGCATGCAGTTGACGCCTTGATGTTGCTGGGCCTGATTCGATCGAGACCACTCGTTATTTTGTCCCACTCCGACTCAGACTCCGACTCAGTCTCACTCCCACTCCGACTCAGACTCAGACTCAGACTCCCGCTCAGACTCAGACTCGGTCTTCAGACATCGTCTCAGAGCCTGGTTCAGTGCACTATGTGGGGCTGCGGGAGTGAACTCTTTGCGGGGTTCTAGAACCCACGTGCTAGCTGATAGGCAGTCTGGTTTAAAGTTGGCTGATCGCCACTAGGATTCAGGATTGAGTTGATTGAGGATCGAGTTGATTGAAGCACAGCTACGTTCTCACACAGCGATGCTTCCCACCGAGGTATCTTGAAAATGGATTGGGAGTTTGGAGTTTGATGTCTTTAGCCCGATTGCAAGCCAGTCCTGCAGTCCTGCTCATGCTCATGCTTTCCTCGACCTGGCTCCCCCCTCCTACATCCGAGGCTCAGTCAGAACAGCGAGAGCGAGAAGGGATGAGGACAACGATGAGAAGGAGGAGGATAAGGATGAGGGTAAGGAGGACGAGGGCGAGGAGGGAGGGAGGGAGGCGAGGAGGATGGCGGCGGAAAGGAGGAGGATGAAGAGGAGCAGGATGAGTGAGAAGAACAGGAAAAAACAGATGGAGGATGAACAGGAGGAGGAGGAAGGATGAGCGAAGGGAAGAGGATAGAGTAGAGTAAGAGGAGGAGGAAGACGAGGAGGAGGAGGAAGAGGAGTCGTCGTCGTCGACGTCGGCGCCGCCTTACGCCGTGGGCCTCTTCACCGCGAAGGCCGCGCCGTTGCGCCCCCCGCGACGTCTGAGGAGGAAAGAGGAGGATGGGGAAGGAGTGAGGAGGAGGAGGAGGAGGAGGAGGAGGAGGAGGAGGAGGAGGAGGAGGAGGAGGAGGAGGAGGGAGGGAGGAGGAGGAGGAGGAGGAGGAGGAGGAGGAGGAGGAGGAGGAGGAGGAGAGGAGGAGGAGGAGGGAGGAGGGAGGAGCAGGGAGGGAGGAAAACGGAGAAGGAAAAGACGGGAGGAGGAAGAAAAGGGGCGCGAGCGGCTTAAGTTCGTGGACAAACGCAGCCGCTGGAGCGACGAAATCGTCGCGACCCGTAGTAGTAGTAGTAGTAGTAGTAGTAGTAGTAGTAGTAGTAGTAGTAGTAGTAGTAGTAGTAGTAGTAGTAGTAGTAGTAGTAGTAGTAGTAGTAGTAGTAGTAGTAGTAGTAGTAGTAGTAGTAGTAGTAGTAGTAGTAGTAGTAGTAGTAGTAGTAGTAGTAGTAGTAGTAGTAGTAGTAGTAGTAGTAGTAGTAGTAGTAGTAGTAGTAGTAGTAGTAGTAGTAGTAGTAGTAGTAGTAGTAGTAGTAGTAGTAGTAGTAGTAGTAGTAGTAGTAGTAGTAGTAGTAGTAATGTACGGTCGCGAATGCGATGGCAAAGCGGAAGCCAGGCTGTCAGAACTCTGGTTGCGGGAGCGAATACTTTGTACATCCATCCCCCATCATGGCGCACCCCCAAACAGGATGCACAAGCTGGGCATCTCCTGCGCCAGCGAGAAGCTGCTCATGAGGGCCGTCGCTATCGTCATCTCCTGTCACCAGTCCTTCAGGCAGACGCCGCCGTCGGCGCTGGCCAAGAGGACCATGTGCCAGGACCTCCAGACGCGGCTGAGGCACCTCGACACCGTGAAGCCCTGGCCCGACGCGCACATCGAGGTCTACCCGAGTGTGCCAGACCAGCTGGGCTCGGACATGGTCTACAACTACGCCTACGACGACGAGCGCCCTGTCGCGCCCCCTTCCGAGCCCGACAACCTGGAGGTGGATGTGCAGGCGATGTGCTACAGGCGCTCGAGCAGGCAGCTCGGCGGTGGTGCCTCGGCTGGCGGTGCATCGGCTGGCCAGCGCGGCCCTGCGCCTCTGGCCGTGCCAACGCGTCCGCAGTTCGCTCAGCGCGACCCGCTCCAGATCCTCATGATGCTCGCGGCCCAGGCGCACGGCCAGGTGGGCGCCCCAGACATGCCCAACATGTTCGGCGCTGGCGGAGCTGGCGGCGGTGTGGGCTGCAACATCACGTACAACAACAGGCCGCAGAACACAGTGGCGCCGCGCCCGATCACCATGGCGTTCGGCAACGCTGGCGTTTCTGGAGAGTCGCAGCCAACCGACTCCCCTCCTCCGCTCGCGTCGGGGACGCCGACGCCTCCGTCGACTCCGACGGCTGCGACGAGTCCAGAGCAGGCAGCGCGCGTCGTCGGAGCTGCTGGCAGTGACGAGGTCGAGGACTTCGAGCAGCAGATCGCGGCCGCTGCGGGCTCGGCCAAGACGGGGAAGGGTAAGGCGAAGGCGAAGGGCAAGGCAAAGGGCAAGGGCAAGGCTAAGGCCAAGGCGAAAGCCAAGGCCAAGGCCAAGCCCCTCCTCAAGCCCGCCAGCCACGCGATCGACTACTCTACCTGGTTGAAGCCTGCCGACGCCAAGACCCGCAGCGAGAACTCCTTCACGAGCCGCGCGTACGATGCGGCAAAGAGGATGGCGGTCGCAGCTGGGAAGAGCGACGTTGACAGCAGGGCGATCGCCAAGGAGGCGTACCACAAGGCCAAGCTGGTGCGCCAGAAGCACGGGAAGAAGTAGGGTTCCCCACTGCGCTCGGGCACTCTCGCACGTTTAAAGTCTGTCTGCTACCTTCGCTCTGTCGGATCAGCTCCGAGAAACGGCACCATGGGGGTTAGGTGCTAGAGCTGGTAGGTGGAGCCGCGGGTATACTGACACACAGCTAGTTGCAGCATCTGTACGCTTTTGGCTGCTAAAGATATGTAGGGACTCGCAGAGGTGAGCGCAGACCTCTCAGAGAAAGCGAGCGATGATGAAGCATCGTCGCCACCACCATCATCACCACCATCACAACCACAAGTAGCATGTATCATTACGCGCTCATCATTATGAAACTTATCGTCACCGCCACCCCCAAAACAAAACAAATGGAGACCAGCGCGCAGGACCTGGGGCGCGTTCCGACCACAGAGAGGATGTCGAGGCCAATGCAGCCGTGGCGACGAGGATCACCGACAGAAAGCATAACAAATCCAACAACAACGAAAGCCAAAACCATCAAAAAGGCCGGGGAAAACGAACGCCCAAAATCCAAAATCCAAAAACCGACCACCCAGAAAAGCCGGCTAAAATCACAGGCCCCCACCCTCCTCCCATCCTCCTGCGCAGCTGTTTTTGCTCAGGCCGATTCGACAGAGTTGGATATGAGCGAGCGGAAGCGTGCTCGCTTGTTAGACCTCGGGCGGGACCATCAGATCAGCCATGCTGCCCTGGAGGGCCTCCTGAAGCAGCTGTCCGATGAGGATCTGCCAGAGGCCTTCAGCTCGCGGACCCAGCAGAGGCACCGTCAGAAGGAGGCCTACCAGCAGACGACCTTCGGACCGCTGTGCCAGCGCATCGAGGTCGAGACCGACGAGGGCCTCGAGCACGTCTGGGTCCAGCACCCGTTCGGCTTCATCGAGGCGGCCTGCAGGAGGAGCGAGCCCTTTCGCAGGCTGATCACCCGTGTTCTGGACCGAACTGGAAACACGATCAGGATTGCGGCGTACAGCGACGAGATCACCCCTGGCAACCCACTCAAGGAGGTGAACGGCCGAAAGCTGGAGGCGATCTACTGGTCCATTTTGGATTTCCAGTTCCCCACCTTGTGCAACGAGCAAGCATGGATGACGGCCTGCGTGTGCAGGAGTGACCTCGTCCTTCGGCTCAAGGGCGGGATGTCGCAGCTCTTCCGCATCGTGCTGAAGGTGTTCTCCGGTGCGCCTCTCCAGCCCGACCTGCGCGCAGGGGTCGAGCTCAATATCTTCGGAGAGGCGATGCCTCGCATTTTGCGGGGCTCTCTGGCCGTCATTATACAGGGCGAGAGAGCTTTCAAATTTAGCATGGAGGTCATGGGCGCGACGGGGATAAACTTTGCGCCCTCTGCCAGAACGTGGTATCGTTTTGTTCAAGTGCAACCTGGCCAAAGCGACAGGACTGGCTACGCGGTGCCGAGCACGGAGCTAGATGCCTCCAAGTTCAAGCTCCACTCGAACGCCAGCATCCGAGGCGTCCAAGACAGGCTGGTCGAGATGGAGGCGACGCGGGGCACGACTGCTCGCAAGGAGCTCGAGACGCTGCTGGGCTACAAGTTCAACCCCGAGTCCCTGCTGCAGGACAAGGATCTCGCGATCCAGGTCGCGGACGTCTGGGCTTACGACTGGATGCACAACTACCTCGTGGGCGGAGTGTTCATCGTCGAGCTGGATGCCGTGCTGGACTTGCTCGCGGCAGAGAACCTCGGAGGCGCAACGCTGCACGAGTACTTCAAACTTTGGGAGTGGCCAGGCGACTACGCGAGCGGGAAGGGTCTGTATAAGAAGGCCCCTTCACATGAGGCGTCTGGCAGCGCCAGCGAGTACATGTCAGCCGCCCCCGTGATCAGGAAGTACATGCTGGACGTGGTGCTCAAGAAAGCTCCGAGGTTCAATGGTGCAGTGGATAGCATGGTGAAGCTTTGCAATGTGCTCGACCTGCTCTCGATTGTCAACGCAGGAGTGGTCGCGCCTGCATAGTTGATGAATGCGATCGTAGCCCACTGCACAGCTCAGCAGGCCTACTGGGGCACAAAGCTCTGGAAGCCGAAGGGCCATTTTAACATGCACCTGCCGTCGCAATTGCATCGGCACGGCCTCTTACTTTCGACGTTCCTCATGGAACGTAAGCACCGCACGCCTAAGAGGTTCGCAAACGAGCGCATGAACACTACATCATTCGAGCGCAGCTTGATCGAAGAGATCACGTGCCAGCACCTTTTCGAGCTCAAGTACGAGCTCGAGGGCATAGACCTTCTCGAGCCTAGGCCCGCGAGCAAGAAGATGCTGCAGGCCATCTGCTCTGTCATGCATGTCCGACCAGGCGCCGAGGTGGTGTCAGGGCGCGCTGCATATGTGCATGGCCGTGTGATCCAGATGAATGATGTTGTGTGCTACAATGGTAACAACGACAGCCTTGTCTATTTTGGCCGCTTGTGGTTCCACTCGAAAGTGGACGGTGACCTTTTCTCATGCATCTCGCCTTGGGATGTCTCGGACACCAAGGGTCGCATCGTGTGCTGCCGTGTCAACAATGCCCCTCGTTTGTTGCCGACCGAGTGCCTCATTGAGCCTTGTATAGCTGGGGTTGCTTCCAAAGGCTCAGTGGCGCAGGTGATCATACCTGCGAGGTCGAGGCACGGACAGTGATGCGTGGGAGTTCGATGGTAAAGTTTGCCAATTCAAGGAAGCCTTTCGGCCGTTTGCCGCCTGCCCCCTCTGCCTTTTCCTCCCTTCCAACTCCTCCTCCTCTGCCTCCGCCTCCTCCTCCTCCTACTTCTCCTCCTCCTCCTCCTCCTCCTCCTCCTCCTCCTCCCCCTCCTCTTCCCTTCTCGACCCTTCTTGCTCCTCCTGCTCCTCCTCCTCCTCGCGCTGCTCCCCCTCGTCTTCTTCCGCCTCCTCCCCTTGCTGAGATCGGCGGCCCGCGGTCGGGATAACCCGCGGGGGGTAGATAAACTCTGCGAGCGGGCTTCTAACTCCGCGCCCAGCCCCTTATGTTGTCTTCCCTGGCCCCCTTAGCCGACTCAGGCTAAGTACTTAAGTTGGGGCGCTAACCCACTTACCCTACTTAGGCTAAGTCCTTGCTAACCTACTTAGGCTAAGTACTTAGAACCTACTTAGGCTAAGTGGCCTAGGTGGGCGGCTAACCACTTAGAAGTGGTCTAACCACTTAGTAAGCGGGCCGCCGATCTCAGTATGGTGTCGAGAAACTGCCACGCCTGCTACGGCCTGGACGACCGGCGCGGATAGGGGGACCACCCCGTGCGCACCCCCTATGGCGTCGAGACACTGCCACGCCTGCTACGGCTTGGACGACCGGCGCGGATAGGGGGACCACCCCGTGCGCACCCCCTATGGTGTCGAGAAAGTGCCACGCCTGCTACGGCCTGGACGACCGGCGCGGATAGGGGGACCACCCCGTGCGCACCCCTTACGGCGTCGAGAAAGTGCCACGCCTGCTACGGCCTGGACGACCGGCGCGGATAGGGGGACCACCCCTATGGCGTCGAGAAAGTGCCACGCCTGCTGGACGACCGGCGCCTTGCCACCCCCTATGGTGTCGAGAAAGTGCCACGCCTGCTACGGCCTGGACGACCGGCGCGGATAGGGGGACCACCCCGTGCGCACCCCTACGGTGTCGAGAAACTGCCACGCCTGCTACGGCCTGGACGACCGGCGCGGATAGGGGGACCACCCCGTGCGCACCCCCTATGGTGTCGAGAAAGTGCCACGCCTGCTACGGCCTGGACGACCGGCGCGGATAGGGGGACCACCCCTGCGCACCCCCTATGGTGTCGAGAAAGTGCCACGCCTGCTACGGCCTGGACGACCGGCGCGGATAGGGGGACCACCCCTTGCGCACCCCCTATGGTGTCGAGAAACTGCCACGCCTGCTGCGGCCTGGACGACCGGCGCGGATAGGGGGGCCACCCCGTGCGCACCCACTATGGCGTCGAGAAACTGCCACGCCTGCTACGGCCTGGACGACCGGCGCGGATAGGGGGACCACCCCCTGCGCACCCCCTATGGAATCGAGAAAGTGCCACGCCTGCTGCGGCCTGGACGACCGAGCTGTGCTGTGCTGAGCTGAGCTGAGCTGTGCTGAGCTGTGCTGTGTTGTGCTGTGCTGTGCTGTGCTGTACTGTGCTGTGCTGTGCTGTGCTGAGCTGTGCTGTGCTCTGCTGAGCTGAGCTGAGCTGAGCTGTGCTGAGCTATGCTGAGCCGTGCTGTGCTGTGTTGTGCTGTGCTGAGCTGAGCTGAGCTGAGCTGTGCTGAGCTGAGCTGAGCTGAGCTGAGCTGTGCTGAGCTATGCTGAGCCGTGCTGTGCCGCGCTGTGCTGTGCGAGAAGGAGAAGGGAAGGGGGAGGTGTGAGACGCGGGTGCGGCGCGGCAGGGAAGAAAACCAGAACTCCACGAAACATGTGGGGAATCAGTGCTCTTCGCGGTGCATTCGACGGAGGGCGGTCCGAAATGGGCGTGGGATGCGGTTGGCTTATTGACGTGCGTGCTTATTATTTCTCCCCTCCCTCACTTCTTCTCCTGAGCTGATTGGTTATGACCACGCGCCGATCTGGGTCAATAACATTATGGCTGACGCCTTCCTTCTCCCTCCCAGCTGCACTGTCACACAAACCGAAATATGAGCTGCCTGCCGCCTACTCTGTGGCTTGCAAGAGTTCGTGCGTTTGGCATGCCTCTGCTAGCCTACTCGAGCACGTGCGTTTGGCACGTTCTCCGCCTGCCCGCACCCTGGACTGAAAGAGCTTGCTTTTGGCATGTCTCTGCCTGTTGTGGTAACTTGACCTTCGGCCCTGACGGCCGCTGCCTGGTCTGACCGCAAACCGCAAAACACCAAACGGTTTACCGCCAGCCCCCTGGCGCGCTGAGGGGCTAGTTGGCAAGAGATATCGACGGAAGTTCTGCCTTCTTGTGACTTGTTTAAATTCGGGTTCTCGAAATTCAACAGGTCGTTAGAGCTCTAGTATTTGTCTCCTCATATTCGATCTTACTACCGCTCGCCATCTTGATCTCATGTCGATCGGGTACCTATTGCTGCAAAAAAACAGGGTTTAGGGTTTAGGGTTTAGGGTTTAGGGCCTCGCTGGGCGGAAGCAGCTCGACCCCCCTCATACTAGAGGTTGGGGGCCATGAGACCCGCGCGCGCGCAATGCGAGAATGCCGCGCCCGCATTGCACGAGGAAGGTCTACGAGTTCCCTGGCGGTAACCAAGGTTGACGGTTTACCGACGGCTCCCAGCTCGCATTAAGAACCGGAATTTTTCGCACCTGTAGTGGATTATGCCGCCTGTGAAATTCTCAGGTCCGTAGCTGCAGTATTACTATCGAATCACTTGGCGGAACCAACTTTGGATGAAAACCGAAAAACGCGTTTTTCGAGTTTTTTTTTTTCAGCTGACGCTTCAGGACTTCCTCCATGTGTTCCCAGTAGCGCCGCGCGAGGAAAGAGCTCTACGAGGCTCCCGGCGGTAAACTGGTTGACCGCCCACCGCCGGCACCCAGTAGCGATCCACGACATCGATGAGCTAGAGAAATTCCGGTGCGGAGTGACTCGTAGAGCTTCCCTAAAAGTGGTAGCGGCGAAGCTAGGAGAGTAATTCCGGCGCGCTGGGGGTCTAGTTGGGGAAAATATCGACGGAAGTGGCTCGTAGAGCTTCCCTGACAGCGCCAGCGGCGAAGCTAGAAGAGTAAATTCAGCGCGCTGGCGGGCTAGTTGACGAAACAATATCGACGGAAGTTTTGCATAATTTTGCCAAGTTTAAATTCGATTTCTCGAAATTCAACCATTCGTTAGAGCTGTAGTATTTCCCCCCTATTCGATCTTACTTCCGCTCGCCATCTTAATCTCAGGTCGATCGGGTACCTATTACTGCCCAAAAAACATCCAGGCGGGATCGGCTGTTTCGTGCCATCTGGCCAGGTGTTGTCGGTTTTTCTGTACTTAACTTGAGCTGTAGGATAGCTGCAGAGCTGGTAGGCACAGCAAATCGATCTAGAATCGTCAGGCGCGTAAGTCTCAAGCATCTAGATGTCTGAACTCGGTCTGCTACCAGAGCTAGGTCCGCGAAACTATTCGTACTCTACCAATTGTTTGAGATGATGATGCGTTTCTTGACTTAACTCGAGCCGCAGATCAACTACAGAGCCGTTCGGCACAACAATCGGAGGGTTTTCATCAGGCGCGCTAGCTTAAAGTATCTAGACGCCTGAACTCGGTTTGCTATTTGAGCTGGGTCCGAAAAAACTATTTGTACTCTGCTATTGTTTAGAGATGCCGATGGATTCCTTGACTAAGCTGGAGCTGCATACGAGCTACAGAACTGTTCGGCACAGCAATGAGAAGGAAATCGTCAGGCGCGCGAGTCTAAAGTATCTAGACGCCTGAGCTCGGTCTGCTCGCAGAGCTGGGTTCGAAACGCTATTCGTACCGTTTTTTTTTAGAGATGGTGATGGTTTTTCTTGACTTGACTCCAGCTGGGGATGAGCTACATAGCTGTCACCCCCTGCGCGCTCTGCGCTCCAGGGAGGGGCTTCCAGCTCCGATGCAAGGAATCCGCGCGGACCTTCGACAGCTTATGATTATGCATGTGTGGTGTCCTTCCCGCGGAGAGTTTTCGGCAAACGGTGGCTCTTGCGCTCCGAAAGTCCTTTGCACAGCCAGGTGTTGCACGGTGTGTGTGTGTGTGTGCGTGTGTGTGTGTGTGCGTGTGTGTGTGTGTGGGTGTGTCTGTGTGTTGGTGTGTGTGTGCGCGTGTGTGTGTGTCGATGTTTTGCGGGGGCGCCATTTCCATCGCGCGGGGTTCTGGGTTTTTTTCGGTGCGGAAGACACCCCAGCCAAATGGCCAGTTGCTCGCATTTTCTCAGGCGAGATCTCGCCGAGTCGGCGGAGATTTCCCCGTTTTGGAGAGGGGTGTTTATGCCATAGTGTTGCATTGCTTTGCTCCGCCCTGCGGTGCGTTGATATGCCCTGCACTGCGTTTGAGTTGGATGTTAAGACGCCGCGTTGCATTGCATTGATTCCGTAGTGGATCTGCAGCGGACCAGTTCAAACGCAAATGACGGCGCACCAGATCAGAGCGACGCCGTGACATGTGACAGGTTGCCTC
This sequence comes from Prorocentrum cordatum, assembly GCA_963575745.1. Classification (NCBI taxonomy): domain Eukaryota; class Dinophyceae; order Prorocentrales; family Prorocentraceae; genus Prorocentrum; species Prorocentrum cordatum. The sequence continues at coordinate 873,425 of CAUYUJ010013113.1, read as the reverse complement.
CGTGTGTTCAGCTAGACTCTTGTTTGTTCTAAGCTTCCAGGTGTCCGTAGTCTCACATACCGTGTTCTCAACCGCCATGGAACCACAGAAGATGGGCATCAGGCATTCGGCATGGTGAAAGCTACGACGTATCCAGACCCCACACCGTAACAGACATAGTGCCGACAACGGGCAACCCATGTCTTGCTTGAAAGCGGGCAGACGCGCTTCGATGCATGTTGCGGCGAGGCCCAACGGGCTTCGAGATGTTCTTGGCAAGATTGCGCCCGAGGAGAGGCCACGCATCTTTTCGCCGCGTATCGGCAACGTCTCGCTTACAGGAAGGGGGCCCTTGGGGTTCAACGGCGGACGCGTTGCGCGTTTCTACACAGGAGCCAGGGAGGACTTGGCAAGAAACCACGGAACGTTTTTGCAGGCCAACGCACATGGCAAGCTGTATCACCGTTGTGGGCGAGGAACAGCTCTCGGCCTGCTCCAGAGTGCGTCTCTTCTGGCCCAGCAGGGGTGGGGCTTCCTCGACGCTCTTGTGAAACCTCGTCACATGGTTCGGCTTCACTGGAGTGCTGCTGACATCGTCAAGGCCAGCAGCTCTGCCATCTTGCTTGATTCCTCTAATGCGTTCTAGTATGTTATTCGACAGTTTCCGCTGCCTCTACCTCGGGACAGCGGTGTCTTGGCTTTCCCGCCACGGATGTCTTAAACCTGGTGTTCAGAAACGTTCACACCTTCGGGGACGAAGCCATGATGTGTGAGGATCTCGTTTGGTTTCCACCTCCACTACAGCCTCGTATGGCTTATCATGGCGACACGGATCAGGCGAGGCCCACGTTCTCTTTGGTTGTGGTTTGTGCGTTGTAGATCCGACTATGCGTGTTGGTCGGTGTTGCCATGCTGCGCAGCGCGAGCTGGATGTCCCATGCGAAGTTCTTTGTGGAGTTGGCATGTGCCTTAACCTGGTTAAGGCAGTAGTGGTGACCAGGTATAGGCACAAAAGGTTCGCGCGACTCGACCCTCATGCTTCATGCAGATCAGGAGCCGCACATTGCCCCCCGCTCGGGGGCTCGACTTTGAGTCGTTGATACCCACGAGGTTCTACGAGTGCGAGTTCCTCAAAACTGTTCGATGGCCCATCGACTGATTTCGCGGATGTCGGCTGCTCGCCAGGCCTTGCGGGTTGTCAAGGCCACCGCTCGCCCACAGGAGGTGCCCTCGATTCGAGCTAAGGCGATCCTATATGAGGCCTTTGTTGCTACTCTTCTGTTCTTCTCGTCGGTGGCGTGGGGGCACCTTTCTTCCGATCTTGAAGGTGAGTTGAGGGCTGCCCATGGTGAGATGGATAGATCCGCGTTGCATCTACCAAGGGCACGCAATGGAGAACACCAGCGCCCTTATCTTGCTGTGCGCATGAACGCATAAACGTGAAGCGATTACCTTGGTCGACTATCTTGTCGTTTGCTCGTCTTAAGTACCTCGTCCGCATCTCCCATCCCCAGTAACGCCATCCTTGTGCGAGCCCTGATCGATGAAGCCCAGGGTGGGTGGGGGAGAGCACGTCATGGCCTGCGCTCTCAGAGAAAGACCTGGATTGGCTCAACGAGTGCACGGGCCCGAGTCACCGCCCCGAGGGGAATTATGCCGCAAGGGTGGTTCGAGAGGGTTCGTAACAGCAGAGTTGAGTTCAAGGGGGCCGCGGCTGCCGCGGCCAAGAGAGCGTCGAACGTCTGACAGGACACGTGAAAGCGCGACTATTGGCAGCGCGAGCTAAGGGCTGTCATTGATGACGCCACTCTTGCCTCCGCCCCGCCTCCTCCTCAGGCGTTTTGCTTGTGCTATGCGCGTGGCATTGCCTCGTCCTCGCTTAGACAGCTTCGAAGTCATCGTGCCGAACTTCATATGACTTCGGGGGCCGCTCTTGAGAGACAGATCGCGGCGTCCGAGCGCCACTGTTTCATGGCCGACTTTCAAGACAACCCGACGCTTATCAAGCACATGCGTAGGGCCGAAATTGATGGCAAGGCTTTGTTGAGAGGAATCACTCACCCCCCTTCGGGCGCCGAAGTTTCTGCCCAGGTCGTGGAGCGCATGCGGCTGCAACAGGTCCAACGTAAGCGAGGGTTCCAAGATAAGTGCGCTTCGTCCCTGGCTAGAAAAATTGTTGGGCCCTGCCCCCCCCCCGTCGCTGCCCCCGGGCCTCCGACCCATGTGTGTTCCCCCTTCCACGGCTGGCCTTGTCGCCCCGCCTCCGCAGCACGCCTGTTATCTTCTCCATCTCTTCTCTGGGCACAGGAGGGGAAGGGATTCCCAGATCCAATTGGAGGGGCTTCTGCTGCAGTTTCCCACGGGGGCTTCTGTTCTCAGTATAGGCGTCGCGCACAGCCCTGAGAAAAGGCGACCTGCGTCGGCAGGAAACCGTCGCGAAGTGGCTTCAGCTGCTTGCTGACGGGTTTGTCGCAGGTGTTATTGGTGTCCCCCTTGTGAAACCTGGAGTGCTGCGCGGCGTCTTACGGTCGAAGACACGGATCACCCCGCTCGGCATCGCCGCTCCCTTCACGACTTTGAGGGCCCCCCTTCCCTACTCCGAGGGAGTTTTGACAAGTGGAGTTAGGGAATGATTTGCTCAGGTCTATGGTCCTCTTTCTGTACCAGGCTTGGAAGTTCTCGGCTCCGCGCATTACAAAGCATTCCGTTCCGCGTCAGTCCAACGCCAGCAGATCTTCACGTTGGTACATCCCTCCCCGATGTCCCTTGCGCGCTCGATCGGTGCCCATGCAGTTGACATCGACCAGCGTCAGTTCACTGTGGGAGTCCTTCTCTGAAGCCCAAGAGGCTCTTAGCGGTGCACTGCCCCGCACTTCGTGGTTTGGTGGGCTGTAGGCCCAGACGCGACCACTGCGGGCAATGTGCGCGCGTCAGCCTTCAAGGTCTTGGCGACAGGCGCCAGTGGACGACGGCGCGGGCGAAGGTATACCCCGAACCTCCTTGCCGTCTTCTCGCCTCTGCCATGCTATCTGACATGCATCGTGTCTTTCCGTCGTGCCATGGGGCCAGCGCTGATTGGGAGCTCTCTGTTTGGGCGGCGGATCTCTGCATCCGGCTCTTACGTGGACCAAACTGTGGCAAATGACTGCATGGCCGACAGGGTCGCTGGACGATCTTCGGGTCGTGTCGGGTTGTGGGTCTGCCTCCCCCCCTCTTTGCACGTGAATGTGTTTCACCTTTTCCGTCATTGGCTTTGCTCTGCTCCATCCGTGTACGGGTTACGAACCCAACACAGTAAGACGGATTGACCGACCGACCGACGAGGAGGATGGCGACGACGTCGTTGGCGGCGACGGACGCGACGGCTGGACCTCCCCTGGAGCGGCGCGCAACAGGGTCTACCACAGCAGAGCCTCGTTCGAGCAGGCGTTCCCAGGTGGCCCCGGGCGAGACGAGCTCCGGGCTTAGGAGTGCACTATGAGGACAAGCCTGATCGTTGTCGTCGTCGTCGTCGTCATCCTTCTGATTCCTATCCCCTTCTTCCTTGTTGCTCTTGCTCCCCCCTCGCTCCCCCCTTCCCGCCCTCCCCTTTCCGTCCTCCTCCTCCTTCTCTTCTTTCTCCTCCTCCTCCTCCTCCTCTTCGTCCTCGCCCCCCCCCTCTCCTTGCTCCCCTGCTCCTCCTCGTCCTCCCTCTCTCCTCTTCTCTCTCCTCCCCCCCCTGCTGCGCATCATGGGATCCCTTTCCAGTGAAGGCCCGGTGTGGGATTCTCTCGCGGGTTCGCTCTTCACACACGCTGGAAAAATGCAAGGCTTCCGGAACGAGGGGAGGGATCCTTTTTCTCCCGCATCCTTCGATGGCCCCTGGCCCTCCCCCTCCCCTTACACACACTCACACACATCCGACGTCGTGATTTTAGCGCAACGTGGACCTCCAGAGTTCTTGACCACTCCCCAGGCCTGGTTTTTCATCCAGGGCCGTTTTCTGACGGTCCCTGGGACCGGTGAGGGCCCCTGGAGGCCGAAAATTTGTGTTGGTCGCAATATTCTCAAGACGTGCCCAGATCATTGGATACATATTGTTTTGGTCGCGATCCGTCGCGACCGATCGGTCGCGACCGATTTTGAAGCAAATCGGTCGCGAGTCGCAACCGAGCCCGTAATTTGACGCAAAACAGGTAGCGACCCATATCGTTCGTCGCTGCCAGGAAATTCTGGCATACAGTGATCAGGTTGAGGACGTTGGGTCTTGCTTGGGGGTCTCTGGGGCAGCCGAAGCCTGATCAAAAGGGCCTCATGGCCAGCCGCTCGCCTTAAGCGCCCCGGCGCTCGGGGCGGGCGGCGGGGCCGCCGCCCTCGGCAGTGGCGCCACGCTTTCGACGCGTCTCCAGTGCAGTCACAGAGGGGTTGTCGTGGAATTGCTCCTCCTCCTCCTCAGACATCCTGAGGGATCCAACGCGTTGAACCAAGCAAGACGGATTCTTTCGCCGTTTTCGGCCTCCAGGGGTTGTTAATGTCCTTGGGATCGTCAAACGACTAGTACTCAGGATGAAAGTTTGGGGATTTCCGGGGACCCCGTATTGCAACAATCAAAACATCGGATCGCGTCGTGAACATATCGCGACGGGAGGTTTGGGGAAATTTTCAGCCTCAGGGGGCCCTCACTGGGCTCCGGGGCAGTCCAAAAAACACCCACGATAAAAGATTGATTCTGGAGAAAGGGTCCAGAAGCCAAATGTTGAATTATCCGGGCGAAGGACCCAGCCATATGCAGTTGTGGGTACCGAAAGTGTGAATGTCTTCTTCCGTGACGCTCCCTATGGAGCCACGAAGCGTTGCATTGGGTGGGGGGGAACGTATGCGGGCGGTAACATTGGGGCCGTCGGTGGAGCTCCCTATGGGGCCACGAAACGCTGTACTGGGTGGGTGAACAGACAAAATTGAATGTGGGACGCATGCTGGCAGCCCCACTGGGGGCTTCGGTGAAGCTCCCTATGAGGCCATGAAGCGCTGCATTGGGTGGATGGGAACGCATGCGGGCGGTAGCAGTGGGGCCGTCGGTGGAGCCCCCTATGGGGCCACGAAACGCTGTACTGGGCGAGCGAAAATGCCAAATTGGGTGAGTGGGACGCTTGCGGGCCGTCTGGGGGCTTCATTGGAGCTCCCTATTGGGCCACGAAGCGTTGTACTGAGTGGGTGAAACTGCCAAATTGGGCATGTGGGGCGCATGCGTGCGGTCCCACTGGGGGTTTCGGTGGAGCTCCCTATGGGGCCGCGAAGCGCTGTACTGGGTGGGTGAACATACAAAATTAGGTGTGCGGCACGCATGCGGGCGGTCCAAGTGGGGGATTCGGTGGAGCTCCCTATGGGGCCGCGAAGTATTGGGTGAGTGAAAACGCAAAATTGGTGTTCGAGACGCATACGGACGGTAGCACTGGGACCTTCGGAGGGGCTCACTATGGGGCCACGAAGCGCTGTACTGGGTGGGAAGACGCATGCGGACTGTACCATTTGGACCTTCGGAGGGGCTCCCTATGGGGTCACGAAATGTGTGGGTGGGGGGAACGCATGCGGACGGTAGCACTGGCACCTTCGGTGGGGCTCCTTGTGGGGCCACGGAACGCTGTGCTGGGTGGTGGCGGACGCATGCGGGCGGTGCCACTGGGACCTTCGGTGGAGCTCCCTGTGGGGCCACGAAACGTTATACTGGGTTGGCGAAACGCAGGGAACAAGGGCTGTGCTGGGTGGTGGCGGACGCATGCGGGCGGTGCCACTGGGGCCTTTTGTGGAGCCCCCTATGGGGCCACGAAGCGTTGTACTGGGTGGGTGAAACGCAGGGAGCAAGGGCTGTGCTGGGTGGTGGCGGACGCATGCGGGCGGTGCCACTGGGACCTTCGGTGGAGCCCCCTATGGGGCCACGAAGCGCTGTACTGGGTGGGTTTGAGGGCAGGGAGCAAGGGCTGTGCTGGGTGGTGGCGGACGCATGCGGGCGGTGCCACTGGGGCCTTCGGTGGAGCGTCCTATGGGGCCACGAAACGATGTACTGGGTGGGTGAAACGCAGGGAGGAAGGGCTGTGCTAGGTGGTGGCGGACGCATGCGGGCGATGCCATTGGGACCTTCGGTGGAACCCCCGATGGGGCCACGAAACGTTGTACTGGGTGGGTGAAACACACAGGAAGCAAGGACTGTGCCGGGTGGTAGCGGACGCATGCGGGCGGTGCCCTTCGGTGGAGCCCGGCTGGTGGGGACACGCTAAGCGTAAACAACTCGCAGACTCGTACCCCCAAGGGGAGCAGGAGGAAGAGAGGGAAGAAGAGGAAGGGGGTATGATGATGAGGAGGAGGAGGAGGAGGAGGAGGAGGAGGAGGAGGAGGAGGAGGAGAAGAGGGTTCTAAGCGAGGAACCTGGCTTTGGCCGCCACGTGTGCCGACCGCCCCACCTGGAGCTGATACAAACGCTGGCACAGTCAGGGAGCCCCTGACACGAAACAGGAGTATGAGGGAAAAGGATAGGAGGAGGAGGACGAGGAGGAGGAGGAGGAATTGAGGAGGACTCAGGAGCGAGGAGGGAGGTGAGACGGAGAGCACGAGGGAAAAGTGAGGGCGGGAGGACCCAAACATCCGACGTTGTGATTTGTTTCCCAAACATCCTGTGGTGTTGGGTCCTCGTTTTGAAGAGACGGTCCCCGCGTCCCTCCTCCTCCTCCTCCTCCTCCTCCTCCTCCTCCTCCTCCTCTCCTCCTCCCCCTTCCTCCTCCCTCCTCCCTGCGTTTCAACCACCCTGTGCAGAGTACAGCGCTTCGCTGCCCCATAGGGGGCTGCACCGAAGGTCCCAGTGGCACCGCCCGCATGCGTCCGCCACCACCCAGCACAGCCCTTGCTCCCTGCGTTTCACCCACCCAGCATCAGGCTAGCGTAGAAGCATTCAGTGGAACGAATCTGGTGTGTAGCTGTCAAGCCGAAGCTCGGGATCGGCCTGAGCATATCCCAAGGCCCAGGAGTCAACCAGAGATGCCGTTGCGAATTTCTAAGTATGGTAGCATATTGAAGATCTCTTGGGGCCATGTTCGGGCGCGTTTGCGGCCTTCATGGCAGCCTCTAGGGTTCTCTTCGGCCTCTCTTGGCGCCTTGGAGGCTTTCTTGGGGCTATCTTGGTGCAAATCGTTCACAAAAGGGAGCGCCACACATTAGCATCGTCCCGTCGGAGACGGAAACATGATCTTTTGTAGCCGTCGTGGGGCGCTCCACGGCGCTTCTCGGGCCGTTCGTGCAATTATCTTGAGGTTTCAGAAGCCCGTCGGAAGCGGAAATGCCAGAAGGCGAGCACGATTGATCGCTTCTGTTTTTCGTGAATTTGTTTGGGGCGTTTTTGGCAAGCTTCGTGGCCACGTGGAGCCGTCTTGATGGATTATTGGAGGCACGCTGAAGTCCATGCTGAGTCAACTTGGAGCATCTTGCGCCATCTTGGAGGCCACCTTAGGGCTTAGGGCATATGGGGATATCCTGCAGCCGTCCCAGCGGCCTGCCACGGATGCCCCCCAGACAGCCTAAACCATTCACTAAGCTAAAGTTCTCCAAGCCGTTTCTTGGAGTCTTCACGAGGCTTTCTCGAGGCGCTCTTGGTTGGCTTTGGGGCCGTCTTGGGCCCTCTCGGGGGGTCTCTCTTAGGCGATATTGGAGCCATGGTGGGGTTTTCGGTTGAAGCTCTCCGGAAGCGACCATGCGTTAAAGCATCAAACACTGTAGCACCTTGAGTGTTGGAAGGACTGGGCCATCTAGATTATCTCGTGCCATCTTGCAGGCCATTTTGGACAATATGGTGCCATCTTTGACCATCTTGAACCGTCATGGAGGATTGGACCTTGTGATGGGTCGGCCCAAAGAACCTCCCCCAGCTCTGCTCCAGTCGTGAGGCCAGTCGAGCTCTAAAATGGCGGCAGCAAGCTCGTGCAACTGGCGCTGCCTCGAGCGCTGTGGTATGCTGCTTGCTGTGGCCCCGCGGTCTCTTCCGGGCGCCGTGGGCCGCGTCGGGCGTTGAGGCAGCCGACGCAGCAGCGTGCGCTTGGCTGCTCCAGCGCCTGGCCTTCTCCGCTATAACGTGGAGCCCACGCCTGAGATCCATGCCCCCTTCGCTCAGGCCGTGGAGCTACGCGCCCTCCCTCGCGAGGCCGTCAGCATGCAGATTCGCCTTCTGGCCCGCCAGAGATAGCCACCTTGCCGCCACATCCGAAGCAGCGGCGTGCGCCCTCGCTTTGCGAGCGTCGCCGACGTCGTCGGCCTGAAGCTCCCCCTGATGCGCCTCCAAGTCTGCGGCGGCAGGGCCATTGGGGCCTGCGCCCGTCAAGGAGAGGGAGAGAGCGGGGGACGTGGGCGACCTGCAAGGAGCGGAACTTCCACGAATCGATCAGGCTCGAGAGATATTGCAGATAAATGGGGTCGAGGGCCCAGGCCGTGATGTTCTACGACTGTTCTGTTGCCACGACGTCGGATCTCAGGGTTATGGGAAGCCGTGTCGGAACAGCGGATTGACATTGCGTAATGTTTGCGAGGGGACGTGTTGCCCAACGTCTTTTAACGCCTTGCGTATTCCCACCAGTCCATCATGGAACGATGCCTAGGGGAATTGCCCTTCTCCTGGGAGGTGGAGATTGGCCACTGCCCGGCGTCGTCGGCGATTGGTGGGCGGCGTCCGTGGTACAGGCAGCAGCTTAGTGTTGCGGATTTCCTTTGCAGTCTCTTTTGATATGGTTCGTGATGCGAGCGGCCCTCGCGACCTGGCCTGCGGGCCTGCAAAGCCAGGCGACCTGGCCTGCGGGACTGGCGAAACAAAAAACAGAAAGTAGGAGGCAGTAGTGGCAGCGGCCCTGTCATCTGTAACCCGAAGGTCGCAATGGTGGTGGCGCAGTGGCAGACTCGGCGGGCCGGCTCAGCGCCAGGTGCTCTCAGCAGCCCCTCGGCTTAGGCGCTGCCCCTGTGGAGCGCCCCGCCGATGCCGTCGCCAGATGCCGTTGGCGCGCTCGGGGTGCTCGGCGTTCTTCCAGGCCTGCTCTCCGCAGCTGCGGACGAGGCTGGCTGCTTCCTCGCCGTGCCGTCCTCCCTGAGTGTATGACCAGTGGGCGGGGTCAAACCTTTCACGCGAACTCCTGGAGCGAATCAAGGCGAACGAGGAGGCAGGCCAGGCGGCCTCAACGCCTTTTTCTCGTGTTCCGATGGTGTGGCAGGTGGCCTCTCGACCTTCCGAGGAGCCGTCGCGCGCTCGCCGCCGCGCCTCGCCCCCCCCACCGCTCCCCCATGTTCTCCCTCATCGCGCCCCCCCCCCCTTCGCTCCGGCTCCGCGCCCCCTTCCCTCCCCCTCGGCCCACCAGTTTCCGAATCCTGCTCGTTACGCTTGCTATTCGCTCCCCCTCTTTCCCTCCTCGCTCTCCTTCCTCGTTTTCCCTCCGCCCTTCTCCTCCGCCCCTACTTTTCTTTTCTCGTTTCCCCTAGCCCTCCACCTCTTTCTCCCCCCAGGTTTCGGTTCAAGCTCGGGGTTTGAAAGAAATCTTGACCCAGCGGCAAAGTGATATTTTGCTGAGTGTGTGTGTCGTCGTTGTGTGTGCGTGCTTGTATGTGTTTGTGTGTGTATGTGCGTGCGTGGGTGGGGGGGGAGCCGGGTGGAGCTGCCGGCGGACTGCGCCTGGAGGGTGGAACCCCTATGTGAGGAAAAAAGCACAGTTCCATCGGATGGGTACACCCACTCCATTCTCCGTTCCATCCCGCCTGTTCTTTTCATCCCTGGGCAGCGAGTTTCGTCCTCTTCTGCCTTTACCTGTTTCATCCTCCTCTTCCCCGCCGCTGTCCTTTTTTACAGGCTGATGCCACAGGCATTCGTACACTTTTTCTTGCGAGGCGATATCAATATTGAAAGCACCTTACTTACCGCCATCATCCTTAGCATCCTTCTGCTGCCCCCCCTCCTCCCCCTCCCCCCCACCCTCTTGGCGTGCGCAAATTCGCCGAACCTCGTGGGTGGTTGTGAGAATGGTGACCAGGCTTCGTTCGGACGACCACGTAACATTGTTGAGACAGCCCCCCTTGGTATACATTTCGTCTTCTTATGGTGGCGACGGGGACGGCGATAAGGAAGAGGACGACGCGGAGGGAGGACGAATGAGGAGGTGAAGGGGGAGGAGGATGGCGAAGACTAAATCTGGTAATTTTCGAACCATCCTGCCACCGTGCTGGGGTCCATGGTCCTGGACCATGCACGTTTTTGTCGCCGGAGAACGCCCAGTAATTCTGAAAGTTTGGGGCTTGGTGACTTCACGTTCACGCAATAGTTATACTCCCCGGTAGAGACAGGTCGAAGGCACATGAGGACATTCCACATCGTGCCTCGAGGCACGATGGTGGATGAGGGAGGAGAGCAACGCGGGGAGAAGGAGGAGGAGGATGGGAAGGAGGAGGAGGAGGAGGAGGAGGAGGAGGAGGAGAAAGAGGAGGAGGAGGAGGAGACGGGCGAGGAGGAGGACGAGGGTTCGGAGGGCGGACGCGGACGTGGATGCGAAGGATGGCCACGGAGCGCTGGAAGGCTCGACCCGATGTCGACGGCCTGCTCCCCGCACGGGGTGTGCGAATGATGGTTGCGCGTCGCAGAGCTCGGAGGGCCCACCTCGGCGCTCCCGAGGTTCCCGATGAGCGTGAGCGTGCAGTACGAGGCGAGCCGCCGCGTGGTGGTCGTGGAGGTTCTGCTGGCCGGCCCGCTGGAGCAGGACCTGGATGCTACCTGCTCCCCATGTCACCTGGATGTTGCTGCCTGGCAGTCTCGCCCGGGCCCCAGGAGCCTGGCGTGGGCCCTGTGGAGCAAAGGCAAGACTGATCGGGCTTACGCTTGCCACGGATGTTTGGTGTATTGTTTCATGGCCATTTTCTGGGTTCCAAGCTTGTCCGCGCATCTTGTCATGGCCCCCCCTGTGGGTTCTACACTAGCTCATGCACCTACCTCCACATGTATGTTGAGTATGTTATGTGTGTTGTTCCACGCTGAGTGTTACTGCTGTTGCCTGTAATTCTTTGTCGATGATGCGTTTGGTTTGGAGCCTTTTGCTGTATCATGCGTGTCGTGTTTGGATGTTCGCCGTGGTGTATGAGCGCGTATTGGTAACGGTTGACTGTTCCCAAACCGTCCTGTGGCGTTGGGTCCTCGTTTTGAATGGGCAGCGCCCGCGTCCTCCTCCTCCTCCTCCTCCTGCTCCCGCTGCCCTCTCCCTCTTCCCACTCCTTCTTTCTGCTCTCCGGACCAGTCTCCCATTTCGGCACACCCCTCACACCTTTCGTGGCCCGATGGGGGGGGTGGCTCCTCCTACGAGAGCAGTTGTGCCGTTCGCACGCGTCTCCGCCACACATGTTAGCACACCCTTTACATGCGTTTCGTGTCCCCAATCGGGAGCCCCACCTACGGCCCCAGCGGTGCCATTCGCAAGCGTCCCCGCCACCCGTTTCGGCACACACCGCACACGTTTCGTGGCCCCCAACGGGAGCTCCTCCTTAGGCTCTAACGGTGACGTTCGCATGCGTCCTTGCCACCCATTTCGGCACCCCCCTTACACCACGTTTCGTGGCCCCGTAGGGAGCTCCACCTCAGACCGTAACGGTGCCGTTCGCATGCGCTCCCGCCACCCATTTCGGCACACACCTCTTACGGCTCGTGGCCCCCAGAGGGAGCTCCACCTAAGGCTCAATGGTGCCGTTCGCACGCGTCACCGCCACCCATTTCGGCGCATGCCTCACACGTTTCGTGGCCTCACAGAGAATTCCACCTATGGCCCCAGTGGTGCCGTTCTCACGCATCCCCGCCACCTGCGTCGGCACACCCATGCACGTTTCGTGACCCCATAGGGGGCCCCACCCAAGGCCCCAGTGGTGTGGTTGCATGCGTCCCCGCCGCCCACATCTGCACACCGCTCTCACGTTTCGTGGCCCCGATAGTTAGGGGGCTCCACCTGCGAGTCCAGTTGTGCCTTTCGCATGCGTCCCCTCCATTCATTTCGGCACACTGCTCTCACGTTCCGTAGCCCCATAGGGAGCTCCACCTGGAGCCCCAATGGTGCAGTTCGCAGGCGTGCCCACCTCGATCACGCTTCGTAGCCCCATGTGGCGATCCACCTAAGGCCCAAATGGCCGCGGCCGCATGCGTTACCCCCACCCGGTGCAGCGTATGGTGGACACGTAGGGGGCTTCACCGAAGGCCCCAGTGGCCGCGGCCGCACGTGCAACTCCCGCCCAGCACAACGATTCGTGGCCCCATAGGGAGCTTTCCCGAAGACCCCAGTGCCCGCGGCTGCACGCGTTTCCCCCCCCCCCACACACACACACCCATTACACAAAGACCTACACAGAAAGCGGTACTTACAATGGAGCATTCACTTTGGTCCTTCGTCAGACGTATGTTAGTGTGTTTGCCTTGGCAGATGTTGACGCAACACGCTTGATATTGATGGTTGCTGCTTCACGGTGTGATGTATGTGTTCTGTTTATAACCATTATGTGGTTGTGGGTCCTCGTTTTCAAGAGAGGGCGCCCCGCGTTCCTTTCTCCCGCTACCCCCCCCTCCCCTTCCTTATTGCTGCTCTCTGGACCAGTCTACCATGCCGGCACACCCCTCACGCGGCCCCATAGGGCCTCCACCTAAGGCCCTTGTGGTGCCGTTCGCACACGTCCCCGCCACCGATCTCGGCACACCCCTCAAACGTTTCGCGGCCACAATAGGAAGCTTCATCCAATGCCCCAGGGGTGCCGTTCGCATGCGTCCCCGCCGCCCATTTCGGCATACCCCTCACACATCTCGTGGCCCCCATCGGGAGCTCCACCCAAGGCCCCAGTGTGGTGCCGTTCGCATGCGTCCCCGCCAGTTTCGTGGCCCCCGTGGGGAGCTCCACCCAGAAAGCCCCATTGGTGCCGTTCGCGCGCGTCCCCGCCACCCATTGCGGCACACCCCTCACGCGCTCCGTGTCCCCATGGAGGGCTCCACTTAAGGCCCAAGTGGTGCTGTTCGCATGCGCCCCCGCCACCCATGTCGACACACCCGCCCACACTTTCCGTTGCCACATTGAGAGTTCCACTTGAGGCCCCAGTGGCAGCGGCCGCACGCGTGTCCCCCATCCAGTACAGCGCTTCGTGGCCCCATGGGGAGCCCCACCTAAGGCCCCAGTGGCAGCGGCCGCACGCGCAACTCCCGCCCAACCCAGCGGTTCGTGGTCCCATGTGCAGCTCCACCTATGATTCCAATGTTCTGGGGCGCATGCGTCTCACCCCCACCCATTACATGACACCCCTGACGCGCTTCGTGGCGGGAGCTCCACAGAAAATGGTACCTACAACGCGGTGTTCGCATTTGCATGTGGTTGGGTCTTTCGTCCGGCCAGTTGTGCCGCGTTTGGTTAGAATGGCGGTCGGTGATGTATGCAGTTCGTGTTTGTGTCAAATGTTGATCGATATTGCCAGCGTTCGTACGTTTAGTGTAATTGCCGGACTTCTTACCAGGCATATGCTGGCGAAGCAGCAAGGCAGAGGCGGCGCTCAGCATTCCTCGGGTTCCTGGGTCTTGGTTCCTTGTTGCTTTCCTCGGATTATTTGGTCTTGGTTCATTGCTGCCTTTCTCGGGTTCCTTGGTCTTGGTTCCTTGCTACCTTCCTCGGGTTCCTTTATGTTGATTCCTTGGCGAATTCTTCGGGTTCCGTGGTCTTTGTTGGTTGTTGCCTTCATCATATTGGTTTGTCTTGATTTTTCGGGGTCCTCGGGGTCGATGCCAAGCAATGCAGAGCAATGCAAAGCATTCTTGTACGCTACCCTGAACTGATTTGAACTCCCCGGGCAAGCAAGCAGAACATTCCTAATAGGGGTCGCGCATGGTTCCTTTTTGTTTGGCGTTGATATTGATGTTGCTGTCATTGTTTTGGTTCTGGGCCAAAGAAATAACGCTTAGCCGTTGCTGCCACTACTCGCCTCTCCCTGTCGACCCGCATGGGCAGCCGAACGCTCGGAGCGGCAGTCCAGCACCGCGTTGTGACCGCTACATGGGCGCAGTTCTGTTGTGGGAGGTCGGAGCAAATATAGCCAGCCTCGCTGAGCTAGAGGTGACCTCAATGGAGGTAATGTCAGTGAAGCCCATGACTGTGTTTATGTGCGCCTAGCACTCTACAATGACCAATCTAGGATTAGTTGTTCACTGACGTGGTGGGAAAGCATGCGCACGTAAGCAGGAACGGAAGGAATGCTATACGACATATACGCAAGCTCAGCTCCTTCTTCTGGGCAAGTTGGAGACGTCACGAAGGCTGACAGCCAGCGCTTCAGCGGCAAGGCATCAACCAGCCGCTTGCGCAAAACCGATCGTGGCGAGGGGGTACCCTTGAGATGGAGCTGCTGGTGAGTAGTGGCGTCGATGTCCTCCAGCTCGAAAACGTATTGAGACGCCGTTGATGGCCTCTTCTTGGTCCTTGCCTGTGAGGTAGCGCCGCCAGTTCTGGCCCACCAAGCCTCGGCGCGACACGCTAACAATTTCCAGGTCCTCAGGCGTCAGCGTCCCGAGCTTTTCCCATCCATTCGACCGGCATAGCGCAGAGCGTGCCGCTTTGCACGGCGCAGCGCATAGTGTGTCGCCAAGGCCGCCGCCGCGACACGCTAAGCAACAGTTTCTATTCGTAGATGCTCGGCCAGCGCAGTTCGTGCAACGAAGGACCAGTAGATGAGACGGAACTGGGACATGCGAGTCCCACTGAGAACATGTGGTCCGTTTTGTCTAAAGCATATGCAGACAACGATATGTGGGCCAAGCATATGTTCGATCTGATTTCAAACGGCACTTCGACCTCACCAAGCATTCAAGCTACATGCGCTTGGCGCGGTCTTGGGGACGGTGTAGCACACGGATATCGTGAGTGCTCTCGGACTCCAGGCCGAGTACGAAGCGTCGCTGGACGAGTTGTTCCGTGGTTGCTGTTTTCTGGCGCTAGCCGATGTGGCGGCCGAACCGCGCGCCGCGCTGGCCGGAGAAGAGCTCGATGGAGGCAGTTGTTCAACGGAAAATTAAAATCATTCATTTGGTCGAACGCATGTTCTTGGCAAACATGTTCGGCTTACCGGGCGCAAGAAACAAAATATGGAGGCACACATGTTGGAAGTCAATGCGTGTGTCTTCAGCCTGATTGCTGAAGGCACTCGCTTGCTGCCAGTGGGCCAAAACTGTTGCACTAGGACTCGCCTTCCAATGCGTTCCCTCCGTCTGGTCGGGGCCTCTGTCTGCCCGTCACCCTCGCGAGCCCTGCGGCGGACCGTCGCTTAGTCGTTCGGCGATTGCGCCACCGCCCGCGGCATGTTCTGCCGCGTCGGCGCGGCGGCGGCTCCAGGCTCGCTGTCGCTCCAGGTGGAACACCGCCAGAGGCCCGAAATCGGCCGATCATCTAACGATCTGCGCTGCTGGAATGCCGTGGTGGTTACTGGTTTAACGGTCCAGGCCGTTCCGGCACCCAGCTCTGACGTCGCGGTGACGCCTCAGAAGGCACGTTGAAGAAGAACCGGCTTGCTGGCAGGTGCCCTACGGAAATTTACATGAGTGTTGTATTATCCCCACGATGGCCCCGGGGACCCTGGAAGTTCTGGGGCACCTTAGGACACCCAAATATCCACGAATAAAGTGCCCCACACTATGTTTTTTAAGATCTCTTTTTTCGCCTGTGTCTACTGAAACGTTCGCCGACGTGCACCAGAGCCATTTCTTGGGTGGGCTGGCCGAGGCCAGCTCCCAGTCCGTCGGTCGGCCTGAGTGTGGCCCTTCCGTACCGCCGAGCAGCTTGCTGGATCGGCCGGCAGCGACCTCTGAGAAGGAGCCTCTCGGCATGCTGCAGCAGAGGAATAGCAGAGGCAGCAGCAGCAGCAGGAGACAATTCGTTGTTATCTCCTGGCGATAATTGCCGGGACCAGGAGGGGGGGGTGAGAGAAGGGGGGATTGGGGTCGGTAGCTTCGCGATTCGCGGAGGCGCCGTTTGGGAATGCTTCGGAATTGCTAATTCCCACACGGCGCCATCGCGAATCGTGACGTGACCAGGCGGGGGAGCGGGGGGGCGACAACGGGCGTTGTCGCGAAAAACAACTGGGCTCCCCTCGGCATGCCGCAGCAGCGGCAGCAGCAGCAGCGGGGACGGTGTCGGCGGAGGCGGCGGCGGCGGCGGGGGCAGCAGGATAGCATCAGCGAGAAAAGAAGGAGGCAGAGGTGGAGAGGGAAGTGCGGGCGGGGGGGGGGCGCGAGGACTGGGAGACGGAGGTCGCCAGCTCGCTGGCGGCGGCGAAGCGCGCTAAGGCAGCGAAGCTGTGCTGCACACTGGACCGCCCGCGGGCTATGAATCGCACGCGCCCCTTGTGCACTCCACGCCCAGGCCTCCCCAAGAGGGCTCGGCGAGTCTCCAGAGGCATCCGAAAGCTTCTGAAAGCGTTCGGAGACCTCCAATCAGCCTTCCTCTTCCTCGGCCCCGTCGTTCGTGTCTTGATGTCGTAGACGTGGGGCCCGTGGATCCCAAGTCTTTCCCAGACTGGTCTTGTCCCGAAGGTTTCGGCTACGGACGGCCGGTTTTTGCGCACTGCCAGTGCAGCTAACGCAGGTAATCACCGATAGGGGATGTGTCGTCGT
The DNA here is from genome assembly GCA_963575745.1 of Prorocentrum cordatum. Classification (NCBI taxonomy): domain Eukaryota; class Dinophyceae; order Prorocentrales; family Prorocentraceae; genus Prorocentrum; species Prorocentrum cordatum. Next base: position 856,786 of record CAUYUJ010013113.1, on the reverse strand, counting down.
CGGCTGCAAGACGCTTCCCTCCGTTGGAGGGGGCCTTGTGGCTGGGCGGGAAGGCTCTGGGAGGTGGGGACGGGGAGCGTCGCCAGCACCCAGGGCAGACGTCAGCTGGGCATCGTGGGTGGGGATGAGCTTCGTTCTCTGCGCAGAAGTACGTGTGGCCCAGCTGCACGTCAGCGAAGACTCGAAACCACAACAAATATGCCAAAACCTGAACTTATCGGAGGAGCACGCGCCTTTCCTTCGGTCGGCGCTGGACCCGATTCGACCACAACCCTGGCGGCGCCCCAGGATCCGCCGTCTGGCGCGCTCCGCGCGTCGGGGACGTGGACGCCGACCCAGGAAATCCGGGCAGGCCTCCAAACAGTGGCATTTGAGCCGAGGTCTGCTTCTGCCAGATACGGCTCGAGTGCACGCCGGCGAAGATGCCCCCACCTCGCCCTTGAGCCAGAGGGCTGCGAAGACGGCCGCGCCTTCGCCGATCGCGTGGACTGAGCGCGAACGCCGCGCGGAGATGCTGGGCGTCCTGCGAGGGCTCCGGCGCCTCTTCCTTGTCAGGCCCTCCAGGGCCGACGGGGCCGCAGGCACGGCTCGGGCACGGCCCTCGGGGGGCACCCTGGAGGGCTGCCCCCCGGCCGTCGGAGATGCCCGCAGGGCCAACGGCGCCCTCAGAACTCGTCCTTGACGGCATTCGCGGCGAGGGCCTTGGACAGGTCTCGTTACGAATCCTCCGACCCCATTCGATTCGATTTTGATGGTTTCCGATTCCGAATCGATTCGATTCCGGATTCTGATCTGGACTCCGATTTCTCAATGTTGGCCTTACTGGCCTGCCGATGTCTGCCGGTTCGACGTCTCCCGACTCGGCTGCAAATTTCCGCCGATCCGATTAATGCCGAATTCCGTCCGACTTATCAATTCGATGTCTGGTTAATCTGCCTTCGCGGCGAAGGCTTTGAGGACGGTATCGGGTGGCCTCGCCTTCGCTGACACCATTATGCCGAGTGGATCACGTTTCGCAGCGTGTGTATACATATAACGGCGCACCGGGTCCGGGGGCCCGGGGCCGGGACCCCGACCGCAAATGTGCACCCCGGGGGGCCCGGAGGCTCGTCGGGGCTTGCCGGAGGCCTCCCCAGTCAGACAAGACGGCCCAAGAAGCGCCCAAGACGGCCCAAGAAACTTCCAAGAGGCCTCCAAGAGGGCTCCGAGATGCTGAAGATGGCCTCCAGACGTCCAAGGACGCCCCCAAGAGGCCCCAAGAAGCCTCCAACATGCGTCCCAAGAGGGCCCCTAGACGCAAAAATTGGCCCATTCCCTTCGTAAAACGTACATTTTCAACAAAGTTGTCTTTTGGGCTTTCCGACGTTACAGGACGGCCCAAGAGGCGCCCAAGACCGCCCCAAGACGGCCCAAGAAGCTTCCCAGAGGGCCCCAGGACAGCCCAAGAGGGCCCCAAGACGGCCCAAGAGGCGCCCAAGATGGCCCAAGAGGGCCCCAAGACGGGCCCAAGAGGGGGCCCAGAGGGGGACCACGAACCGCAAGCTCGAGCCTTCCGCCCCAAGAGGCCGCCAGGAGGCCCCCAGGAGGCCCCTCAAGAGGCCCCGGGAGACCCCAGACGTCCAAGGACGCCCCCAAGAGGCTCCAAGAAGCCTCCAACATGCGTCCCAAGAGGGCCCCTAGACGCAAGAATTGGCCCATTCCCTTCGTAAAACGTACATTTTTAACAAAGTCGCCTTTTGGGCTTTCCGACGTTACAGGACGGCCCAAGAGGCGCCCAAGACCGCCCCAAGACGGCCCAAGAAGTTTCCCAGAGGGCCCCAGGACAGCCCAAGAGGGCCCCAAGACGGCCCAAGAGGCGCCCAAGATGGCCCAAGAGGGCCCCAAGACGGGCCCAAGAGGGGGCCCAGAGGGGGACCACGAACCGCAAGCTCGAGCCTTCCGCCCCAAGAGGCCGCCAGGAGGCCCCCAGGAGGCCCCTCAAGAGGCCCCAGGAGACCCCAGACGTCCAAGGACGCCCCCAAGAGGCCCCAAGAAGCCTCCAACATGCGTCCCAAGAGGGCCCCTAGACGCAAAAATTGGCCCATTCCCTTCGTAAAACGTACATTTTCAACAAAGTTGTCTTTTGGGCTTTCCGACGTTACAGGACGGCCCAAGAGGCGCCCAAGACCGCCCCAAGACGGCCCAAGAAGCTTCCAAGAGGGCCCCAGGACAGCCCAAGAGGGCCCCAAGACGGCCCAAGAGGTGCCCAAGATGCCCCAAGAGGGCCCCGAGACGGGCCCAAGAGGCAGCCCAAGAGAGGCCCAAGAAGCACAAATCGTGCATTCCTATGGGAAAACGTATATTTTTCGCATGTTCGCCTCTTGGGCTTTCACCGCGTCCAAGACGGCCCAAGAGGCGCCCAATACCGCCCCAAGACGGCCCAAAAAGTTTCCCAGAGGGCCCCAGGACAGCCCAAGAGGGCCCCAAGACGGCCCAAGAGGCGCCCAAGATGGCCCAAGAGGGCCCCAAGACGGGCCCAAGAGGGGGCCCAGAGGGGGACCACGAACCGCAAGCTCGAGCCTTCCGCCCCAAGAGGCCGCCAGGAGGCCCCAAGGAGGCCCCTCAAGAGGCCCCAGGAGACCCCCAAGAGGCCCAAAGGAGGCCCCGAGAAGCCCCAAATCGGCCCCCAAAATGCTTCGAACCTGCTTCCAGGAGGCCCCCGACAGGTTCAGAGGCTCCCGAGAAGCTACGTCAAACTCCCAGCGAGCGGCCAGACGAGGCCCCCCACAAAATCACAAGAGGGTTCCAATATTTGTATCCTTCAGCGCTCTCTGGCCTTCTTCCCCCTGCCCCCTTCCCTGCGACTTTCGTTGACTCAAGCTCGCCTCCTAGCTAGAACCTAAGCGCGCGCGAAGCGCGCGCGTGGTTCTAGTTATATATATGTATGTATGTGTGTATATAAATATATACATACATATTTTTTTACAGGTGCACAGAAGAAAAATATCATCACTGAGCCACCTCCATGGAGAGCGGTTGGCGCACGGTTTGTCAATGCCTGGGCCTCGCAGGGTTTCGAAGCGTTCGGCTACACGTCTACACGTACTGTCAGCCCCTGAATTATGAAGTGAGAACCGCCCAAAGTCTCTTTCTGGAGGGGAACAGCATTCCTGGCGGCGAGTGGTTTATTATTCTTCCCCCTCGGCTGCGGTGGCGACGGAGCTGCGGCGTTTCAGTCGTTGTTGCCTGCTATGTTTCGCGTGATGTCGAGAGCTGTGGTTCCTGCGATCTTGGGCCGCTCAGGCACGAGGGTTTGCTTTACAATATGGATTCGCATGAAGAGTTGCCCCTCGCAGGAGTGACCTTTGGTGCGCAGCTTTCGGGGCGCGCAGGGGTGGGCAGACCCCAGCCCGTAAGCCGCCAACGCATCGCATGCATCGATCGTCAGGCCGCGCACCAAAGGTCATTCGGCCCCAGGATCGCATTACATTGCTTTGCATCGCTGTGCGTTGCATATCTTTGCATTGCTTGGTATTGATTTGCGTTGCTTTGCATTGCTCTCCACTGCATATATTGATCCATATGCGATGCACCACCTACATGGCACCACATGGATGGCACCACCTAGGTTGTTCCGCGCAGAGTGCATGACATCACTGCTTGGCGTTCACGTTGGCTAGCTCTTGTTTTATGACCTGTGGACGCGCAAAGGATGGCTGAAGCGTTTCGAGGTAGACGTCCTTCTGTGTGACTCGGCCGCCGGCGGCCGTCTTCGGGCCCCACTGCAGTCTAAAAGCGGCTCGCGACTGAAGGGTCGAGAGGTCCAGAGCCTCGAGAGTATGGAGTCGTCGACGGTATGGGTCAGCGTGCGTGCTGTCATGCTTCCGATTCCAGCGGCGGCTGTTCATCATTGGCCCGCCTTTGTGCGAGTCGGCGGCGCACGACAGGGGCGGTGCGAGGAGCGCGGCCTCCTAAAACGCCCCCCCGTCTTGGAAGGCCGCCTCCCCGTCGCCTGGCGCTTCTTCTAAGCGCCGCCGCCAGGTGGTGCCCCAGCAGCCTGCTGTGGCGAGTCGTTCGCCCGGCCGCCGCATCAGCGTGACCTTACACAGCTTCTCTGTAAGGGTTCTACATGTGTCGTGTCTCCATCGTGGCCCCCCTAGCGTTGGTCCCCCACCCTGCCCGGGCGAGGCATTGCCCGTCGAAGGCCCGGGCGGCCCGCGCCAGATCAGCCGGTTCGCCACCTCCCGTCCAAGGTGGGCCCCGCCTTGGGGTCAAACCAGAGAATGGAAAGAGGTACTCTTCCTTCGTTGGTACCTTCTGAGAGGCCCTTGTCGCCACGGCTGGAGTCTCCTCCAAACTCTGGGCAGAACGCCCCCACGTAGAGATTTGGGCAGCATCCCCCCAAGTAATTCTCGAAACATAAACAGCAGCGGGCGCACGCTCGTGTCGCAACATGCTGTCGCAGCACTCGTACTAGACAGGAAAAGAATTGGGCCGCTGACGCAGGAGAGACACACGGGAGCATAATTCGACCACTTCTCTCCAGCATGATCCTGGGACACCGAGTCTATCACAGAAAGAATACGACGCCTAAGACATACAGCTTATTTCACAGCAAAAATGATCATGGGATGCGTGCGGCCAGACTGGCATGAAGGAAGGGACGAAACTCACAAGCAACACAAACGCATGCCTGCGAACCTCGTAGTTACGGTCGGGGTTATCCCTCAGCTTGACCTCGCGCGTCAGTACTTCTGAACTCGTTGGTTCCCGTCGATGCCTGCTGACGATCGCATAAGTACTGGAACCTCGGTGTAGTGATGTCGCGCTGATAGGCGCATTGTCTCTGAGTGCTTGCCGTTTTCACCATCTTCGCAGGTGTCCCTGCTGGTACATCCGCTTGTCGTTCCTACGGCCGTCCATTTCTTTGCGCCTGTAATCCTCGGCTTCTTGATGCAATCTCTCGTTCTCCTTCCATCGGTCGTCTACCTCCTGCGTGAGTTTCTTCTCCATCGTGTATATCATCCAGCGTACACCTGCCACTGCACAACTGCACCCTGTCAGCGTGATCACCAGAAAACTTAACCAACAACGCTACGCGCCAAGGGAAGTGCGGCCTCGCCGGGCACGTCACCTTCTGATCTCTCGCGCCCGTAGCAGCCGCCGCCACAGCCACCACTCTCGCCAATCTCTTGGCTGTCCTGAGGTTTTTCTACTCGTTGCTCAAATCAGCTCCCCCAACTGCTCGGCGTCGTCCATGTCCTGATATGCGTCAGCCTCGGTCGCGTTCGCCTCGTCGAATTCTGCGGCCGCCTCGTTGAGCTCATGCTCTGCTTTAGCTCGATCAGACTGGCTGACTTTTGCAGTGAACGTTGGGCCGCACATCAGCGTGTCCGTGTTCCTCTTCAGCTTCTCCCCGAGCTCTTACCTTACTTGCACCTTGGTGAGTCCGTCCGCCATCTGCTGGAACATGTTCGTCCAGCGCCATATACCGCTGAACTCCTTCATCTTCTCATTCACCTGCATGATCTCGATGCCGGTCCTGCGCTCGGTAAGTCTTCCTATTGCCGCTTGTGAGTTGGTTGCGTCGTACAGCGTCTTGCAGTCCGTAACGCACGGGTTTTTTCTCAGCACCGGCAACATCTCGGATCCCACGGCCAGAAAGTTTGGGAACAGCATCGTCGTAATCATCGTTTTGGCGATCTCCAGCGCGTCGACCGCATTCGCCGCTGCTTGAACTTCGCCTGCCAGGGAATTTCGACAGATCGGCACGAGCTTGTTGCTTGCACAGTCTCAGATCTCCGTGTACGTCGCCTGCCTGTGGTCGATCGGGTCGTCTTCGATGTCTTCGATCGCGGATATGATGTACCCTCCCTGGCTCTTCTCCATTTGGTCTCGTAGCCCACGATGTGTCACAGTAGACTCCCAAACGTAGCTTGTCCCACTTGGACACGTATCGCATGCGTGCCAACGTCGCTGGTCGCCTTCAGGCATCGCAGCGCATTGCTGGCCTCCAGCAAACTGTTCAAGGTCGCCTTGCCCACGTCGCTGTGAGAACATGAGACCGTAGCCGCCGCTTGCACCATGCATTGCGACGCCGGCCACTGCATAGCTCAGTTCAATCCGCGTAGTTGGTTGATTTCATTTGTTTGGTGTGCAGAGATCGTTGGGATGCGTTCGGCGTTCCTTCTCGATGCTGATCGGCTTGACCTTGTCTGTCCATGTATGCTTCCGCCTTGACTTCTACCTCGTTCCTGGAGTTCCTCTGTGTGTTCTCCATGCCACAGAATATGATATTGTTCGAGAGCTCCATCTTGCCGAACCTGAATCGCTGGTTGAGCGTCTGCACTGTCCAGCAACGTACCGTCGTAGGTCTGTCTGTCGATCCAGTCGCTCTCGCACTCGAGGTTCTCGCCACCGCCGATGAAGTCGTCCACGTGCAGGCACAGCACGCCGTCCAGCACGCAGTGATTGCTGTCGTCCGCTTCCCAGACCACGAGAGGGTCGTCGTCCTTCATCGCGATGCGTTAAGACAGGAAGCACCATGTGTACTGCATGCGTTGCAGAACACCTATTTCGATCATGGCCTCTCTGATCGTTAGACTCCACTGCGGTGGCGCTCGCACGTCACCGCACGTGGGCTTCAACATCTGTAGCATCCCGCCATCCTGCAGGCCCATCGCATTGGCCAGGCGTCGCCGTATGTCTTTCGTAGGCCTGACAACTATCTGCACACCCTCTTCTTGAATGCCCTTGGACTGAAGGAGCCCGCTCTTGACGTCCGCCGCTACCATCATTCAAGGCTGATGGCACAAGATGAGCAGGATGATACTTCGCCAGCCTCGTCATCGTCGGGCTTGACTTCTCGACCTTCGTGCTCGTCACCTCGTCCAGTTGGAATCGCTGTAGGATCAGCCTCGCGTTTGCCTCTCGAACGCCGCCTTGCGTTTTCCACGTGAGCAGGAACCTCATCTGGCACACCGCCCCTGCATCCGCTGACTCCTCTTTGACAGCTTGCCACGCTTAGCTCTCGATCCAGGGCACGAGTGCCCTTCTTCGCCTCATCGACCTGCCTCCCCTCGTCGTCTGTCAACCTGGCCTCCGCGATTGCGTCCCTCTTCGCCTCGTTCGTAAGGTAGATCGTCTCATCGTTCTCGAAGACAGCAGCACCTCATTGCTGCTGTTGTCACATGTGCTCGTTGGTGCCTCCAGAGGTCTGGACCTCGGCCGCTTGGCAACCCATCGCAGTCCGTCCAACCTGCTGGCCGCGTTGATGTTCTCCAGTAGTTCATCTCCTGAGTCTTCCGCTTTACGTTTCTCTCCTTTGTTGTGTGTCTCTCGTTGTTCGGTGGTCTCCGCGTCCGTGGTGGCCCGTTTTTGGCTTTCTGGCTTTGGTGAAGCCACTTGCTCCTGATGTGCCGTCTCAGCTCCTGATGGCGCATGCTGCTCATGCCCCTCGTCAACTGGAACATCACGCTCTGGATGCATTTCCAGCCCCAGATGCACGTTCAGTTCCTCGGTCTTCACCTCTGTGTTGCCGCTCCAGTCTCCCACGTTGCGAATCTCGTCGCAGTTCGGCTCCTCCACATTGCCGTCCGTGTCGACGCCCCTGGGGTCCACGTGCATGTCGCCCAGGATGTGATCGTCATCGTAGTCCTCTGGTCGGCCCATCAGCTCGCCAACGTAATCACCGTACTTGATCGATCCGCTGGTCGTCTTCAGATTCTCGAGAATTCAATATTTCGCCAGAAGGGTTGATCCGTTGTCTTCGTCCTTGTTTTGAAGTTCGTGTTGTTATTCTGGTAGTTCGGCTCTCAGCTGCTCGTGCGTTGTCGTGAGCAATGTGTTACCATACACGCACCGTGCCACTGATAGCCTGAGCTTGTCCTGGTCGTCTGCATACTCGACTTGGGTCACCATGGCTCACCATGACGGGTCTTTTCCAGTAGCTCTTGATGCGGTCGTTCTCACCCTTACCGCGCCTCCAGAAGCACACCCACTCGCCGATCTGGAGCTCTCTCGAGAGGGGCTCGCTACTTGTTGCCAACGCCTCTCAGACTGCGCGCGCCACGTTGGCCACCAGGAATGCCTTGCCAGCATTCCTCCTGCGCTCCAGGTTCTTGTAGATCTTCTCGTCGTGCTAGCCCCGTTCAAGGCCTGGTGGGCTCGTCCGCTATGCCGCCCAAATCGTGGGGCTGCCGACCAAGCGTTTGCTCAGCAGGCGCGAAGCCCTTCACATTGCGCAGCCTGGCCCACATGCCCTGCTCCATGCGCGCCGTCATCTTCAGGCTGTCGTCCGGGTGGTCCGCGTGATATGTAGCTATCTGCTCGCGTCGCATCTGGTGGGTTCGCTCCAAGACACCAATCTTGGTGCGCGTCTCTGGATATCAGCTGCAATCTGATCTGCCGACTCGCACCACTCGCCGAATTCCTCACTCACATGAGCTCCACTCTGATCTGGTCGTATCTTCGCCGGTGACCCGGCCCACTTGCAGTGCTTCTCGATCGCTTTGATCTCGGTATTGGCCTTCGCGTTGCTCACCACCACGTCCACTCTGTAGTATCTCGTCGAGCTCTCGTCCATGATGGCGAAGATCATCTTGCGCTTATCTTTCCGCAGCACGTGGAAGGTATCGATGTCGATCGTGTCGTTGAAGCCTCTGTCCCTCGGGATGCGGGCGATCCTTACCGCCTTCGGCCTCGGTCTCTTCGCGCACGTCTCACGCGTGTAGATCCTAGCACAGCGGATGAGATGGTCCTCAGCGT